>WNGS01006289.1:14821-42549 GCA_020271785.1 Procambarus virginalis | reverse complement strand
TGTGTGTGAGGGCGCTCTCAGGCTGGTGTTTGTGTGTGTGAGGGCGCTCTCAGGCCGGTGTTTGTGTGTGTGAGGGCGCTCTCACGCTGGTGTTTGTGTGTGTGAGGCGCTCTCAGGCTGGTGTTTGTGTGTGTGAGGGGGCGCTCTCCACGCTGGTGTTTGTGTGTGTGAGGGCGCTCTCAACCGGTGTTTGTGTGTGTGAGGCGCTCTCAGGCTGGTGTTTGTGTGTGTGTGAGGGCGCTCTCACGCTGGTGTTTGTGTGTGTGAGGGCGCTCTCAGGCCGGTGTTTGTGTGTGAGGGCGCTCTCACGCTGGTGTTTGTGTGTGTGTGAGGGCGCTCTCACGCTGGTGTTTGTGTGTGTGTGAGGGCGCTCTCACGCTGGTGTTTTGTGTGTGTGGGCGCTCTCACGCTGGTGTTTGTGTGTGTGTGAGGGCGCTCTCAGGCTGGTGTTTGTGTGTGTGTGAGGGCGCTCTCAGGCTGGAGTTTGTGTGTGTGAGGGCGCTCTCAGGCTGGTGTTTGTGTGTGTGAGGGCGCTCTCACGCTCTGGTGTTTGTGTGTGTGTGAGGGCGCTCTCAGGCTGGAGTTTGTGTGTGTGAGGGCACTCTCAGGCTGGAGTTTGTGTATGTGAGGGCGCTCTCACGCTGGTGTTTGTGTGTGTGAGGGCGCTCTCAGGCTGGAGTTTGTGTGTGTGAGGGCGCTCTCACGCTGGTGTTTGTGTGTGTGAGGGCGCTCTCAGGCCGGTGTGTTTGTGTGTGTGAGGGCGCTCTCAATGCGGTGTTTGTGTGTGTGAGGCGCTCTCAGCCGGTGTTTGTGTGTGTGAGGGCGCTCTCAGGCTGTGTTTTGTGTGTGTGAGGGCGCTCTCAGGCTAGTGTTTGTGTGTGTGAGGGCGCTCTCAGGCCGGTGTTTGTGTGTGTGAGGGCGCTCTCAGCCGGTGTTTGTGTGTGTGAGGCGCTCTCAGGCCGATGTTTGCATGTGTGAGGGCGCTCTCAGGCCGGTGTTTGTGTGTGAGGGCGCTCTCATTCTGGAGTGTGTGTGTGAGGGCGCTCTCTCTCTCGCCCAGTGCTAAATGTTGAGTAACACCCAGTAAATGTTACTCAAGAGAGTAACTGAACCACTGTTCATCAGAAGACAGGTAATTCAGCACAGCTTGTCAACACCGCCACAACACACCGTTCACCGCCTGCACATCTCAACTAAACAAGATGCCGATGGACACACCTTGTCCTCCGCCGTGAACGGAAGCTGTAGGTTGAATAATATGCCATACCAGGTCCCTGGGGAGGACGTAGGCAGCCTCCTGGACCTTGTAGCGTCCCTGTAGCGTCCCTGTAGGGTCCCTGTAGCGTCCGTGTAGTGCATGCGGTCAGGGACTGTCTCCTCGACTGCTCACCCCTGAGGTGTAGGGCTCGGTGAGGCGTCTGGCCCTTCAGCTCTCTAGTTTATTCTGAACTTCGCTGCTCTGTCATTCACAGAGCTGACGCCATCTTGTCCTTCCGCGGGGCACTGATGGTCGACGGTGTAGGACAGTACCCAACAACTGATGGTCGACGGTGTAGGACAGTACCCAACTACTGATGGTCGACGGTGTAGGACAGTACCCATCTACTGATGGTTGACGTGTAGGACAGTACCCAACTACTGATGGTCGACGGTGAAGGACAGTACCCATCTACTGATGGTCGACGGTGTAGGACATTACCCAACTACTGATGGTCGACGGTGTAGGAACTTACCCATCTACTGATGGTCGACGGTGTAGGACAGTACCCACTACTGATGGTCGACGGTGTAGGACAGTACCCAACTACTGATGGTCGACGGTGTAGGACAGTACCCATCTACTGATGGTCGACGGTGTAGGACAGTACCCATCTACTGATGGTCGACGGTGTAGGACAGTACCCAACTACTGATGGTCGACGGTGTAGGACAGTACCCATCTACTGATGGTCGACGGTGTAGGACAGTACCCAACTACTGATGGTCGACGGTGTAGGACAGTACCCATCTACTGATGGTCGACGGTGTAGGACAGTACCCATCTACTGATGGTCGACGGTGTAGGACAGTACCCAACTACTGATGGTCGACGGTGTAGGACAGTACCCAACTACTGATGGTCGACGGTGTAAGGACAGTACCCAACTACTGATGGTCGACGGTGTAGGACAGTACCCAACTACTGATGGTCGACGGTGAAGGTTATCTTGAGTTGATTTCGGGGCTTTAGTGTCCCCGCGGCCCGGTCCTCGACCAGGCCTCCACCCCCAGGAAGCAGCCCGTGACAGCTGACTAACTTCCAGGTACCTATTTACTGCTAGGTAACAGGGGCATAGAGTAAAAGAAACTCTAGCCATCGTTTCTCGCCGGCGCCCGAGATCGAACCCGGGACCACATGATCACGTGTCAGCGTGTTGTCCGTTCGGCCGGCTCGACCTCAGATCTTATGACAAAGTTCCCTCTCAAAATTCTTTTCAACTTGGGGCAAGAAGTGCCTCGCCTCACCGTCGAGTGCTTCCTGCCAACCACCATAGTTGGTATGATCTTAGGGACACACGAAGCAAATGACCCATTCAAAGGCCATTTACTGTTGGTCCGATTGAGAAAGGGAAATATTTCATATTTTTGGCAAAATAAATTCTTTTTAGAGCTCACGAGCGCTGATTTTGAGCTTACGAGCGCCGATTTTGAGCTCACGATCACTGATTTTGGGCTCACGAGCGCTGATTTTGGGCTCACGAGCGCTGATTTTGAGCTCACTTCGCCGATTTTGAGCTTACGAGCGCCGATTTTGAGCTCACGATCACTGATTTTGGGCTCACGATCACTGATTTTGGGCTCACGAGCGCTGATTTTGGGCTCACGAGAGCTGATTTTGAGCTCAGGAGCGCTGATTTTAAGCTGACGAGCGCCGATTTTGAGCTTACGTGCGCTTATTTTGAGCTCACGAGTGCCGATTTCGAGCTCATGAGCGCCGATTTTGAGCTCACGAGCCCAAATAAGACAAAAATAAAGGAAACCTCAAAATCGTGGTAATAAGTCAGAGGAAAACATTTACTGAGGCTCAGCTTTATTGTCTCGAGGAATTTATCAGAACATTTTACTTGTTTAAGTACAGCTGCTCACTGTCTGATGGCAACTATCAGGGGGAGCGCCAAGCCATTACGACTATATAGTACTTGGAAGGGGTCAGGGGGGGGGGTGCCCAAGCACTTGGACGGTCGGGGATTGAACGCCGACCTGCAGGACGTAAGGCCGGCACTGGACGACGGGATGAGGCAACACCTGTGAGGGAAGAGGATGAGGGGCAGGTGTCTCACCTGTGTCGTGCTGAGGCAGGTGACTCACCTGTGTCGTGCTGAGGCAAGTGTCTCACCTGTGTCGTGCTGAGGCAAGTGTCTCTCCTGTGTCATGCTGAGGCAAGTGTCTCACCTGTGTCGTGCTGAGGCAAGTGTCTCACCTGTGTCGTGCTGAGGGCAAGTGTCTCTCCTGTGTCGTGCTGAGGCAAGTGTCTCTCCTGTGTCGTGCTGAGGCAAGTGTCTCTCCTGTGTCATGCTGAGGCAGGTGACTCACCTGTGTCGTGCTGAGGCAAGTGTCTCTCCTGTGTCGTGCTGAGGGCAAGTGTCTCTCCTGTGTCGTGCTGAGGCAAGTGTCTCTCCTGTGTCGTGCTGAGGCAAGTGTCTCTCCTGTGTCGTGCTGAGGCAAGTGTCTCACCTGTGTCGTGCTGAGGCAAGTGTCTCTCCTGTGTCGTGCTGAGGCAAGTGTCTCACCTGTGTCGTGCTGAAGACAGGTGTCTCACCTGTGTCGTGCTGAGGCAAGTGTCTCACCTGTGTCATGCTGAGGCAAGTGTCTCACCTGTGTCGTGCTGAGGGCAAGTGTCTCTCCTGTGTCGTGCTGAGGCAAGTGTCTCACCTGTGTCGTGCTGAAGACAGGTGTCTCACCTGTGTCGTGCTGAGGCAAGTGTCTCACCTGTGTCGTGCTGAGGCAAGTGTCTCACCTGTGTCGTGCTGAGGCAAGTGTCTCACCTGTGTCGTGCTAAGGCAAGTGTCTCACCTGTGTCGTGCTGAGGCAAGTGTCTCACCTGTGTCGTGCTGAGGCAAGTGTCTCACCTGTGTCGTGCTGAAGGCAGGTGTCTCACCTGTGTCGTGCTGAGGGCAAGTGTCTCACCTGTGTCGTGCTGAGGCAAGTGTCTCACCAGTGGCGTGCTGAGGGCAAGTGTCTCACCAGTGTCGTGCTGAGGGCAAGTGTCTCACCAGTGTCGTGCTGAGGCAAGTGTCTCACCAGTGTCGTGCTGAGGCAAGTGTCTCACCAGTGTCGTGCTGAGGCAAGTGTCTCACCTGTGTCGTGCTGAGGCAAGTGTCTCACCAGTGTCGTGCTGAGGCAAGTGTCTCACCAGTGTCGTGCTGAGGCAAGTGTCTCACCTGTGTCGAGCTGAGGCAAGTGTCTCACCTGTGTCGTGCTGAGGCAAGTGTCTCACCTGTGTCGTGCTGAGGCAAGTGTCTCACCTGTGTCGTGCTGAGGCAAGTGTCTCACCTGTGTCGTGCTGAGGCAAGTGTCTCACCAGTGTCGTGCTGAGGCAAGTGTCTCACCTGTGTCGTGCTGAGGCAAGTGTCTCACCTGTGTCGTGCTGAGGCAAGTGTCTCACCTGTGTCGTGCTGAGGCAAGTGTCTCACCTGTGTCGTGCTGAGGCAAGTGTCTCACCAGTGGCGTGCTGAGGGCAAGTGTCTCACCAGTGTCGTGCTGAGGGCAAGTGTCTCACCAGTGTCGTGCTGAGGCAAGTGTCTCACCAGTGTCGTGCTGAGGCAAGTGTCTCACCAGTGTCGTGCTGAGGCAAGTGTCTCACCTGTGTCGTGCTGAGGCAAGTGTCTCACCAGTGTCGTGCTGAGGCAAGTGTCTCACCAGTGTCGTGCTGAGGCAAGTGTCTCACCTGTGTCGAGCTGAGGCAAGTGTCTCACCTGTGTCGTGCTGAGGCAAGTGTCTCACCTGTGTCGTGCTGAGGCAAGTGTCTCACCTGTGTCGTGCTGAGGCAAGTGTCCCACCTGTGTCGTGCTGAGGCAAGTGTCTCACCAGTGTCGTGCTGAGGCAAGTGTCTCACCTGTGTCGTGCTGAGGCAAGTGTCTCACCTGTGTCGTGCTGAGGCAAGTGTCTCACCTGTGTCGTGCTGAGGCAAGTGTCTCACCTGTGTCGTGCTGAGGCAAGTGTCTCACCTGTGTCGTGCTGAGGCAAGTGTCTCACCTGTGTCGTACTGAGGCAAGTGTCTCACCTGTGTCGCGCTGAGGCAAGTGTCTCGCTCTCTCACCTTCACTACCGGCCGCTGTTGTACACCTGAATTATCTAAGCCAGCCGCTGTCTGCCGTACCCCCACACCTGTCGTGGTCACCATGTACACCTGCCTGTAAGACCCCCACACCTGTCCTAGGCACCATGTACACCTGCCTGCAGGACCTCCCCACACCTGTCCTGGTCACCGTGAACACCTGCCTGCAGGACCTCCCCACACCTGTCCTGGTCACCGTGTACACCTGACTGCAGGACCTCCACACTTGTCCTGGGCACGTGTTACTGTATGTCATTGTATGTCGCTGTATGTCATTGTATGTTACTGTATGTTGCTCTATGTCCTTGTATGTTCTTCTTGTATATTATTATTGTTATGTATTCAACCCGTCGGCAAGTCATTCCATCCAGCGGTCGACCCCACTAACGCTTTCAGAAATGTTAACATGCTGTTCATTCAAAACTGGAATTTTCTCAAATATAAATTAATATTATAATATATTAGCATATTGTGCATATTTAGGCCCTGGTTAGGTTAGATGTTTAGGTTCTGTTGGTGATTATTTGCATTTGTAGTACGTGGGTGAAGCATTTACAGCGTTGTGGTTCGAACAAAATTCGTGAGTGAAGCACTTGTTCCGGAAGTGTCCGATCGCCATTAGTTTTTTTCATGCTTGTAAACTGTTTAATAAGTGTAACCAAAACCGTCAAAGATTGAGGAAAGATGTACACGTTCGTCAGTACTTGCGTAACTGCTTCGTGAATCCGGGTTGCAGAGGTGGAGACTAACCCGTCCTCCAAACATAGACCAAAAGGGATTCCATCCACCCGCCAAACCTCAGCTGTTTATGGATGAAAATCGGTTTACACACGACTCACAACTGATGACGTTCGAACACTTCCGGAACAAGTGCTTCACTGACGACTTTTGTTGGAACCACAACGCTGTAAATGCTTCACCCACGTACTACAAATACAAATAATCACCAACAGAACCTAAACACCTTACCTAACCTATGCCCATTTATGCATAATATGCTAATATGTTATAATATTAATTTATATTTGAAAAATTTCCTGTTTTGAATGACCAGCATGTAAAAATTTATGAATGCGTCTGTGGGGTCGACCGCTGGATGTAATGGACTTGAGTCGAGGACGTGTTGCTCATATTGGTCAGCAAGCCGTGTGAGAACATTGTCTATGTGGGCAGTGTGAACTAGACGTCTACGAAGAGTGTTTGGTTGTCGAAAGACAAGTTTTATGTCAAGAGGATGAAGGTTATTAGTGAGATTTTTCAGTTCAGATATGAAGGGAAGGAAGAGCTCAGTGCTACTAGTGCTGGAAACAGATTTGGGATGAAAGAATTTTGATAAAATGTAAAGGGTAACCAAGGCGAGAGAATGATTTGTAAATAAAGGAAATTTCAGAATCAATAAAGTGAGGGTCGAGATGCGTAGAGCACAGAGGAAGAGAGAAGCGAGAACACTTTTCTTAAGAGAAGGAGGATGGTAGGAAAATTGAACGTACATAACATTATGCATGGGTTTGCGGTAGACAGAGAACCCGGACACAGAGCTGTGAACGTGAGGAAAAGGAAGGAGGGAATTAGATTCAGATTCATCTCTGAAATGTATGGAAGGAGCCACATTGTTAAGAGAGGAGAGGAAAGACTGGAAAAGACTAAGGTCATGAGGCCATAAAGCAAAAATGTCATCAACATGGCGAAGCCAGAGAGACGGACGAGTATCAGTAGATGGAAGGTGAACGGTTTCCGAGTATTCCATGTAGAGATTAGCAAGAACAGGGGAGAGAGCGGAACCCATAGCAACACCGAAAGTTTGAGAGAAGTATTTACCGCTGAAAGAGAATGAGTTAAGAGTCAACACAGAGTCTGATGAGTTCGAGGAAAACTTCCGTGGGAAGCAGGAAAGGAAGAAGGTCCTCAGACGCCTTCTGACAAAGGAAAGAAAGAACGTCATCAAGGGGAACATTAGTAAACAGAGTCGACATCAAAACTAAGCATCTTATAAGAGGGCTGCAGGCGCAGTCTTTCAATGAATTCCTGAGAATGACGAAGGTGGGCAGGAGAAAAAGTATCAAGGAAAGGCGTCAGTCTTAGCGAGCCAGGAGATAAGAGGATAGCTGACAGAGCCCCGTGAAGAAATGATAGGACGAAGAGGAACACCAGGTTTATGAGTCTTAATTAGACCATAGAAATAAGGAAGAGAAGAGCAGATGATTCGCAAATATTTTACAAGAATGAAGTCAGGAGGACAAAGACTTAGCTGTTTTAGTTTGCGGTTGAAGGAAGATTTAAGGCGATCAAAAGGGTAAGAAGTCAGAGGGGCATATGTGCTGGAGTCAGGAATCAAGACATCACTTTTCTGGAGGTAGTCCTCACGGTCAAGGACAACGACTGAATTGCCTTTGTCGGAAATAAGGATAAGAATAGAGTTGTTAGCTTTCAGGGAGGCAAGGGCAAGCTGGAGGCGACGAGGAAGGAGGTGATTAGTAGACAACAAACTATCAAGCACGGGGATAAGGGCCCCCCTGAAGGCAGACATGTCCAATAGAGTATTAGAGTTGGAANTCACTTTCTTCTTCTTCAGTGCGGCCTCTTCTCTGTTAAGGCGGATTTCTCTTTCTTGTTCTTCCTTTCTGATGTTAGCTTCACGCTCTTGTTCTTCCCTTCTGATTGCAGCTGCTTCCTGTTGTTGCTCCCGCTCGATCTTGCAAGTTCTAGCTTGAGTTTTATTGCTGTCAAGTCATGTTTATCTGAAATAGTGTATTGTTCATGAGTATCAGAATCTATCTTCCCTTCATCCAAAAGATAATCTAAAATATATTATTTATGGTCATATTTGTTGGCGCCAGGTGGAACTTCCAATTGATACTCGTGTGCAAGAGTTATCAATTCGACCCTTTAGCGTGACGCAATTTCTCTATTTCACCTTCTGGATTTGCCTTGAAAGCTTGTAGGCGAAACATGTGAAAATATAGCAAAATAAAGGAGACACGAATATACAGTGAGAATATGGTGAATGTCAGAAACAGGAAACGTGGCAACTGATACCTATCCTGGGGGGAATTATTAATAATTAAAGGTAATTCAAGATGGTAAATGAATAAGGTCGCAGGAAATCTGTACCTGGTACTCACTGTGGGAGGGTAAAGGCAAGAAAATCCTACTAATTAGTGAAAACTGAGTTTAAAAGACAAGTGAAACACTAAATGGTTTCAAAGTAATTAGGTAGTACAAAATGTAGTCATACCTTGCCAAGTCACTATAGAACATAAGCAAAGGTACCCACTGAAATTGAATATGGTATTTACAGAATTAGCGAACTTTGTGCTCAAAAGAAAGAACGCTAATTCCCTACCTTGGTAAATACCATCAGTCTGACCGACGAGTAGGATGCGAGTGTCAACTGGTGACGAGAACTATCGGCGAGGTCCCAACTCGCCAATAATAGTTCGTGCTAGAGGATCTATAGCCCTCTTTTTCCTCCTAGAGTCGGATTGCAGAATTTAGGTGCTATTGACCGGAGACAGACCACAGTACCAGGGTACCTATGTGATAATCTGTCAAAAATGTGAGAAATATCTGGGGACAAAAGATGTTAAACACGGATAATAACACGGAAGGGGGAGACGACCAATTAAGAGTATGACTGCGGCCTACAGTCACCACGTAATCCAAAGTTGTCTCACACTCACCATATGCTACTCCGTAATGCACAATATACACAGCACCATATAAATAAATAAAATGATTAATGTAAATAATGAAAGCAAGGGAAATGAAAGCCAAGTACGCTTACCACAATTACCAATACCTGAGTGAAGCTCCGTGGACAGGCCCCCAATTATATGTGACGGTAAAGTAGTGGAGTATGGTGGTCGGCAGTCTTCCACTGGCAGATGTTAAGGCCAGGCCACATATAAAAAAACAAAAGTAAAAAAAAAGACAAAAAAAGAATGACTGCGTGTTGGATAATCTGTGGTAAGGTAAGGGAAGAGACATAAAACACAATAATAAACAATGCTCTTTAATAACACTAAGAAACAAATTGAAATAAAGGCAAAATCTTGGCTTAATGGAGCAGAACAACAAGTGGAAAAATAACTGAACATAAAACTGAATTACGTTAAAGGGAGGAGAAGTGACATGAAATAACAAGTAAAATAATATTAGTGCTGGGAATATATGCGCTAGCTATAAACCTCTATTTGATCACATGAGGTGAGTCAACCTAGGTGTTCACAGCAAGAGCACAAGATATATTCTGGCTGGTAGGGCTGCTAGGGACTCCAACATTGACTGGCGAGGAATGTGATTGGCGTGGAGCGGGAGTGGTGTATTGTTGAACGGCCAATCAAAATGCAGGACGGCCACAAGTTGATAGTTTGGCTGGGAGCAGCAGTTGGCAGGTCGACCAGGTGTGCAGAAGTGGGTGGAAGGAGGGAGTTGCAGGTGCGTGTGGCTGTCTTGATATATACGTTAAGCCACTATAAAACGTGTCTTGCATATTGTAGAGAACGGGATGAAGGAAGGAAATAGCAGGCTAAATCTCTGATAAGAGATTATCGTCACACTGTAAATAGGTTTCAAAAATTTCCCTCACTTGAAAAACACATGAAAAACTCAGGTTTTTCAAAAAACATACTTTTTCCCATCGCAGACGTGAAATCTATATAGTATGTATATAAAAATCTGCTCGGATGTGAATGGAACGTTGTGTGAACATTTCAAAGCAATCAGTGAAGAACTTTCGGAGATTAGCGATTTTGAACAAACGGACTTTTATATTTTTATTTATATCTATATAAATAAATATTTTCATATCTCCTCATAGTTTCCCTTTCGGAATGGCAGCCTTTTGTTTTCTGGTCCCTTCCTTGAGTACATTTACTTTACTTCGACCAGATACTCAAACATCAGTACACTCTGGTTTCTTATTCCCACGGGGGCTTTGAAACCGATTTCCCTTATGTCGGAGTCATTCAGAGTGAAGACTGGGTCGAGTCTTGCTGGTTCACCATTGCCTCTCATTCTTGTGGGTTCCCTGAGATGCTGACTTGAAAAGTTTCTTGTCGCCACTTCCAACAGTTTAGCTCTCCATGTTTTCTCACCTCCGTGAGGTTTCTTGTTCTCCCAGTCTATCCTTCTGTGATTGAAGTCCCCCATGATGAGCAGATGGGACCTATTTCTACAGGCAGCAGTGGCTGCTCTCTCAATTATAGTGTTAACTACCATGTAGTTTCTGTCATACTTTTGCCTGGATCTTCTGTCGTTTGGTGGAGGATTATATATTACTGCTACTATTACTCTTGATCTTCCCATCCTCACAGTGCCTGTTATGTAGTCTCTGAACCCCCTTGCAGCCTGGAATAACCATCTCTTTGAAACTATTTCTTTCTTATCAGTTGGGCCACAGATCACAACATAATTGAAGTTCTGACAAGCATGGGGAATAGACCTTTAAAACCAGTCCAGATTCCCGGTGGAGGAGATTTCAGCAAATCCAACTTCAATAATAAACAGATAAACTGGGAGCAAATAAACCAGGACTTCACAGAAATAAACTGGGAAGAACAGCTAGGAAATGCAAACCTGAACCGGTGCTTGGAAAAAATAATCTCAGTAGCACTAGAAATATGTTCAAACCGCATACCCCTAAGAAAAAAGAGGAATAGATGCAGATTGGAACGGGAACGTCGTTCCCTATATAGGCGAAGAAAACGAATTGCGGAACAACTTGAGAGTCGCACCCTATCTCAAGAACGGCGAAGAAGGTTAGGTAGGGAAATAGAAATAATTGAACTCAAGCTACAAGAATGATACAAAACCCAGGAGTGGCAAAGAGAGCAAAAGGCCATCAGTGAAATAGAGAGAAATCCGAAATATTTTTTCTCCTATGCAAAATCAAGATAAAAAACCACATCTAGTATCAGGCCCCTGCGAAAGGGAGATGGAACTTTCACCGATGACAACAAAGAAATGAGCGAGTTACTGAGGAAGCAGTACGACTCTGTTTTCAGCGAGCCATTAGACGCACTAAAGATTGATAACCCAAATGAATTTTTCATGGATATGATACCAACATCAAATTATATATTAGACGTTATCCTATCCCCACTGGATTTTGAAGAAGCCATAAACAGTATGCCTATGCACTCTGCACCAGGCCCGGATTCTTGGAACTCGATATTCATCAAGAACTGTGACAGTGTCAGACCACGGAGGAAAATTGAAAAAAGAATTTCCTTAAGTACTTTCGTATATTAATACATCTTCAGAAGGAGTGAAGAAGGACTCCTTCAAAAGGACTCCTTCTGAAGATGTATTAATATACGAAAGTACTTAAGGAAATTCTTGTTTCAATTTTCCTCCGAGGTCTGACTTTTTTAATCTCACATTTTTAATCATTTAATCTCACATTTTTAAACACGTGTTTATTTTCGTGATATACACACATCAAGAACTGTAAAAAACCACTATCGCAGGCCCTCCACATTCTGTGGAGACAAAGCCTAGATACTGGCGTTATCCCTGACATACTAAAAACAGCAGAGATAGCACCACTCCATAAAGGAGGAAATAAGGCAGAGGCAAAAAATTACAGACCGATAGCACTAACATCGCACATCATAAAAATTTTGAGAGAGTGCTAAGAAGTAAGATCACAAAATACATGGAATCACAGCATCTCCATAACCCCGGACAACATGGTTTCAGAACAGGGCGCTCTTGCCTGTCGCAGTTGCTGGACCACTATGATATGGCATTAGATGCTATGGAAGACAAACAAAACGCTGATGTAATTTACACAGATTTCGCAAAAGCTTTGATAAATGTGATTATGGTGTTATTGCACATAAAATGCGTTCAAAAGGAATTACCGGAAAAATAGGCAGATGGATCTACAATTTCCTGACTAACAGAACCCAATGTGTAATAGTCAACAAAATAAAATCCAGCCCATCAATCGTGAAGAGCTCAGTCCCCTGGGGTACTGTGCTTGCTCCAGTACTTTTTCTCATCCTCATATCGGACATAGACAAGAACACAACCTATAGTACTGTATCATCCTTTGCAGATGACACTAGGATCTTCATGAGAGTAGGCAACATAGAGGACACGGCGAACCTCCAGTCAGATGTAGATCAGGTCTTTCTATGGGCTACAGAAAATAATTTGGTGTTTAACGAAGATAAGTTCCAGCTCATGCGCTACGCAAAAAATGAAAATATAAAAACGGAAACCACGTACAAAACTCAGCCAAATCATAACATAGAACGAAAAGGCAATGTAAAGGATATGGGTGTACTCATGTCGGAAGACCTTACCTTTAAAGAACACAATAAAGTAGCCGTCACAACTGCAAGAAAAATGACAGGTTGGATAACAAGAACTTTTCACACTAGAGATGCTGTAACGATGATGATACTTTTCAAAACGCTTGTGCTCTCTAGAGTGGAGTACTACTGCACAATGACAGCCCCTTTCACAGCTGGAGAAACTGCTGACCTGGAGAGCGTGCAGAGATCCTTTACTGCTAGAATCCACTCAGTAAAACATCTAAACTTCTGGGACCGACTATTAGCCTAAATCTGTATTCTCTTGAGCGCAGTCAGGAGAGATACATTATAATCTATACGTGGAAAATTATTCAGGGGCTGGTCCCAAACCTGCACACAGAAATAACATCACATGAGACTAGAAGGCATGGCAGGATGAGCAGAATAAACCCATTAAAAAGCAGAGGTGCAACAGGTACACGGAGAGAGAAGTCAATCAACATCAGAGGCCCGACACTGTTCAACACGCTCCCACTACACATAAGGGGCATAACTGGCCGACCCCTCACAGTGTTCAAGAGAGAACTTGACAAACACCTCCAAAGGATACCTGATCAACCACGCTGTGACTCATACGTCAGGCTGCGAGCAGCCATGTCGAACAGCCTGGTTGATCAGTCCAGCAACCAGGAGGCCTGGTCGATGACCGGGCCGCGGGGAAGCTAAGCCCCGGAAGCACCTCAAGGTAACCTCAAGGTCAAGGGCCACTCTGCTTCCACCCCTTTCTTCCCTCTCTCTCTCTCCTTATTACAGTGTAGTCCTGGGGGAACACCGCATTCATTATGATTCCTGAGTGTTTTGTTTCTGTGAGTCCAATTACATCCAGGTTCCCTTCTTGTGATCTTTCCCTAAGTTCACTTGCCTTGCTTGTAATACCATCTGTGTTCGAGTACATTACCTAGATACTGATTCTCTTCTCTCCATCTTCAGTTTCTGTTGATTTCACTGGAGGAGGGGGAGAACGGGTGTCTGTGGTGGGAGGGTGCTGGGAGGATCTGGTATGGGGAAGTTAGGAGGGTCTGGGGGCTGTAGCATAAAGGGTCTGGGGTTGGGGGGTCAATTAATGCATGGGAAGGTGGAGCAGGAGCAGGGTCATAGTCCTAATGGCCCGGGTTCGATCCCCGGCAGAGGTAAAAACAAACGGACAGACATTCTTTCACCCAGGTACACCTGCTCCCCCTAGCAGTAAATAGGTACTTGGGCGTTAAACAGCTGCTACGGGCTGCTTCCTGGGGATGTGTGTGTGTAAGGGAAATATATGTAGTAGACATAATAGAGGAAAAATAGATTAGTTAGAAAGGCGGGGTCCAAGAGCTCAATGCTCGATTCTGCAGACAAATAGTAAACACACTGAACAAGGACTACAATAACCACTCGCGCTGAACTTCAGAATACACCCACATCGGCAGTGATGTGGTGGAGGCTGACTCCATACACAGTTTCAAGTGTAGATATGATAGAGCCCAGTAGGCTCAGGAACCTGTACATTAGTTGATTGACAGTTGAGAGGCGGCACCAAAGAGCCAGAGCTCAACCCCCGCAAGCACAACTAGGTGAGCACAGTCTCACATCACCAGACAAATTCCATCACTGTATTTTTACTGAAGAACAACTGGGGTGTAAATAATTGTGTCGAAACCTTTCACAAGTACCCGCAGTTTCCCCAGGTAATGAGCTCCCGCAGACCTGAGCACGGAACAACGTCGTATCGCATTTTATCTCCGTGTTTTCACTGGAGCAAGTGCAGCCCGTAATGTATTTGTGACAAGTTTCAAAGTGAACTTTTTGCGTGCGGTCTGCTCTGTGTGAGGGCGCTCTCAGGCTGGTGTTTGTGTGTGTGTGAGGGCGCTCTCAGGCTGGTGTTTGTGTGTGTGAGGGCGCTCTCACGCTGGTGTTTGTGTGTGTGAGGGCGCTCTCACGCTGGTGTTGTGTGTGTGTGAGGGCGCTCTCAGGCTGGTGTTTGTGTGTGTGTGAGGGCGCTCTCAGGCTGGTGTTTGTGTGTGTGAGGGCGCTCTCAGGCCGGAGTTTGTGTGTGTGAGGGCGCTCTCAGGCCGGTGTTTGTGTGTGTGAGGGCGCTCTCAGGCTGGTGTTTGTGTGTGTGTGAGGGCGCTCTCAGGCTGGTGTTTGTGTGTGTGAGGGCGCTCTCACGCTGGTGTTTGTGTGTGTGAGGGCGCTCTCACGCTGGTGTTTGTGTGTGTGAAGGCGCTCTCAGGCCGGTGTTTGTGTGTGTGAGGGCGCTCTCAGGCTGGTGTTTGTGTGTGTGTGAGGGCGCTCTCACGCTGGTGTTTGTGTGTGTGAGGGCGCTCTCACGCTGGTGTTTGTGTGTGTGAAGGCGCTCTCAGGCCGGTGTTTGTGTGTGTGAGGGCGCTCTCAGGCTGGTGTTTGTGTGTGTGTGAGGGCGCTCTCAGGCTGGTGTTTGTGTGTGTGAGGGCGCTCTCAGGCCGGAGTTTGTGTGTGTGAGGGCGCTCTCAGGCCGGTGTTTGTGTGTGTGAGGGCGCTCTCAGGCTGGTGTTTGTGTGTGTGAGGGCGCTCTCAGGCCGGTGTTTGTGTGTGTGAGGGCGCTCTCACGCTGGTGTTTGTGTGTGTGTGAGGGCGCTCTCAGGCTGGTGTTTGTGTGTGTGTGAGGGCGCTCTCCGGCTGGTGTTTGTGTGTGTGAGGGCGCTCTCAGACCGGTGTTTGTGTGTGTGAGGGCGCTCTCAGGCCGGTGTTTGTGTGTGTGAGGGCGCTCTCACGCTGGTGTTTGTGTGTGTGTGAGGGCGCTCTCAGGCCGGTGTTTGTGTGTGTGAGGGCGCTCTCACGCTGGTGTTTGTGTGTGTGTGAGGGCGCTCTCACGCTGGTGTTTGTGTGTGTGAGGGCGCTCTCACGCTGGTGTTTGTGTGTGTGTGAGGGCGCTCTCAGGCCGGTGTTTGTGTGTGTGTGAGGGCGCTCTCAGGCTGGTGTTTGTGTGTTTGTGAGGGCGCTCTCAGGCTGGAGTTTGTGTGTGTGAGGGCGCTCTCACGCTGGTGTTTGTGTGTGTGTGAGGGCGCTCTCACGCTGGTGTTTGTGTGTGTGTGAGGGCGCTCTCAGGCTGGAGTTTGTGTGTGTGAGGGCACTCTCAGGCTGGAGTTTGTGTATGTGAGGGCGCTCTCACGCTGGTGTTTGTGTGTGTGTGAGGGCGCTCTCAGGCTGGAGTTTGTGTGTGTGAGGGCGCTCTCACGCTGGTGTTTGTGTGTGTGTGAGGGCGCTCTCAGGCCGGTGTTTGTGTGTGTGAGGGCGCTCTCAATGCGGTGTTTGTGTGTGTGAGGGCGCTCTCAGGCCGGTGTTTGTGTGTGTGAGGGCGCTCTCAGGCTGGTGTTTGTGTGTGTGAGGGCGCTCTCAGGCTAGTGTTTGTGTGTGTGAGGGCGCTCTCAGGCCGGTGTTTGTGTGTGTGAGGGCGCTCTCAGGCCGGTGTTTGTGTGTGTGAGGGCGCTCTCAGGCCGATGTTTGCATGTGTGAGGGCGCTCTCAGGCCGGTGTTTGTGTGTGTGAGGGCGCTCTCATTCTGGAGTTTGTGTGTGTGAGGGCGCTCTCTCTCTCGCCCAGTGCTAAATGTTGAGTAACACCCAGTAAATGTTACTCAAGAGAGTAACTGAACCACTGTTCATCAGAAGAACAGGTAATTCAGCACAGCTTGTCAACACCGGCCACAACACACCGTTCACCGCCTGCACATCTCAACTAAACAAGATGCCGATGGACACACCTTGTCCTCCGCCGTGAACGGAAGCTGTAGGTTGAATAATATGCCATACCAGGTCCCTGGGGAGGACGTAGGCAGCCTCCTGGACCTTGTAGCGTCCCTGTAGCGTCCCTGTAGGGTCCCTGTAGCGTCCGTGTAGTGCATGCGGTCAGGGACTGTCTCCTCGACTGCTCACCCCTGAGGTGTAGGGCTCGGTGAGGCGTCTGGCCCACTTCAGCTCTCTAGTTTATTCTGAACTTCGCTGCTCTGTCATTCACAGAGCTGACGCCATCTTGTCCTTCCGCGGGGCACTGATGGTCGACGGTGTAGGACAGTACCCAACAACTGATGGTCGACGGTGTAGGACAGTACCCAACTACTGATGGTCGACGGTGAAGGACATTACCCAACTACTGATGGTCGACAGTGTAGGACAGTACCCATCTACTGATGGTTGACGGTGTAGGACAGTACCCAACTACTGATGGTCGACGGTGAAGGACATTACCCAACTACTGATGGTCGACGGTGTAGGACAGTACCCATCTACTGATGGTCGACGGTGTAGGACAGTACCCAACTACTGATGGTCGACGGTGTAGGACAGTACCCATCTACTGATGGTCGACGGTGTAGGACAGTACCCATCTACTGATGGTCGACGGTGTAGGACAGTACCCATCTACTGATGGTCGACGGTGTAGGACAGAACCCAACTACTGATGGTCGACGGTGAAGGACAGTACCCATCTACTGATGGTCGACGGTGTAGGACAGTACCCAACTACTGATGGTCGACGGTGTAGGACAGTACCCATCTACTGATGGTCGACGGTGTAGGACAGTACCCAACTACTGATGGTCGACGGTGAAGGACAGTACCCAACTACTGATGGTCGACGGTGTAGGACAGTACCCATCTACTGATGGTCGACGGTGTAGGACAGTACCCATCTACTGATGGTCGACGGTGTAGGACAGTACCCAACTACTGATGGTCGACGGTGAAGGACAGTACCCAACTACTGATGGTCGACGGTGTAGGACAGTACCCATCTACTGATGGTCGACGGTGTAGGACAGTACCCAACTACTGATGGTCGACGGTGTAGGACAGTACCCAACTACTGATGGTCGACGGTGAAGGTTATCTTGAGTTGATTTCGGGGCTTTAGTGTCCCCGCGGCCCGGTCCTCGACCAGGCCTCCACCCCCAGGAAGCAGCCCGTGACAGCTGACTAACTTCCAGGTACCTATTTACTGCTAGGTAACAGGGGCATAGAGTAAAAGAAACTCTAGCCATCGTTTCTCGCCGGCGCCCGAGATCGAACCCGGGACCACATGATCACGTGTCCAGCGTGTTGTCCGTTCGGCCGGCTCGACCTCAGATCTTATGACAAAGTTCCCTCTCAAAATTCTTTTCAACTTGGGGCAAGAAGTGCCTCGCCTCACCGTCGAGTGCTTCCTGCCAACCACCATAGTTGGTATGATCTTAGGGACACATGAAGCAAATGACCCATTCAAAGGCCATTTACTGTTGGTCCGATTGAGCAAAGGGAAATATTTCATATTTTTGGCAAAATAAATTCTTTTTAGAGCTCACGAGCGCTGATTTTGAGCTTACGAGCGCCGATTTTGAGCTCACGATCACTGATTTTGGGCTCACGAGCGCTGATTTTGGGCTCACGAGCGCTGATTTTGGGCTCACGAGCGCTGATTTTGAGCTCACTTCGCCGATTTTGAGCTTACGAGCGCCGATTTTGAGCTCACGATCACTGATTTTGGGCTCACGATCACTGATTTTGGGCTCACGAGCGCTGATTTTGGGCTCACGAGAGCTGATTTTGAGCTCAGGAGCGCTGATTTTAAGCTGACGAGCGCCGATTTTGAGCTTACGTGCGCTTATTTTGAGCTCACGAGTGCCGATTTCGAGCTCATGAGCGCCGATTTTGAGCTCACGAGCCCAAATAAGACAAAAATAAAGGAAACCTCAAAATCGTGGTAATAAGTCAGAGGAAAACATTTACTGAGGCTCAGCTTTATTGTCTCGAGGAATTTATCAGAACATTTTACTTGTTTAAGTACAGCTGCTCACTGTCTGATGGCAACTATCAGGGGGAAGCGCCAAGCCATTACGACTATATAGTACTTGGAAGGGTTCGGGGGGGGGGTGCCCAAGCACTTGGACGGTCGGGGATTGAACGCCGACCTGCAGGACGTAAGGCCGGCACTGGACGACGGGATGAGGCAACACCTGTGAGGGAAGAGGATGAGGGGCAGGTGTCTCACCTGTGTCGTGCTGAGGCAGGTGACTCACCTGTGTCATGCTGAGGCAAGTGTCTCACCTGTGTCATGCTGAGGCAAGTGTCTCACCTGTGTCGTGCTGAGGGCAAGTGTCTCTCCTGTGTCGTGCTGAAGACAGGTGTCTCACCTGTGTCGTGCTGAGGCAAGTGTCTCACCTGTGTCGTGCTGAGGCAAGTGTCTCACCTGTGTCGTGCTGAGGCAAGTGTCTCACCTGTGTCGTGCTAAGGCAAGTGTCTCACCAGTGTCGTGCTGAGGGCAAGTGTCTCACCAGTGTCGTGCTGAGGGCAAGTGTCTCACCAGTGTCGTGCTGAGGCAAGTGTCTCACCAGTGTCGTGCTGAGGCAAGTGTCTCACCAGTGTCGTGCTGAGGCAAGTGTCTCACCTGTGTCGTGCTGAGGCAAGTGTCTCACATGTGTCGTGCTGAGGGCAAGTGTCTCACCTGTGTCATGCTGAGGCAAGTGTCTCACCAGTGTCGTGCTGAGGCAAGTGTCTCACCAGTGTCGTGCTGAGGCAAGTGTCTCACCTGTGTCGTGCTGAGGCAAGTGTCTCACCAGTGTCGTGCTGAGGGCAAGTGTCTCACCTGTGTCATGCTGAGGCAAGTGTCTCACCTGTGTCGTGCTGAGGCAAGTGTCTCACCAGTGTCGTGCTGAGGCAAGTGTCTCACCAGTGTCGTGCTGAGGCAAGTGTCTCACCTGTGTCGAGCTGAGGCAAGTGTCTCACCTGTGTCGTGCTGAGGCAAGTGTCTCACCTGTGTCGTGCTGAGGCAAGTGTCTCACCTGTGTCGTGCTGATGCAAGTGTCTCACCAGTGTCGTGCTGAGGCAAGTGTCTCACCTGTGTCGTGCTGAGGCAAGTGTCTCACCTGTGTCGTGCTGAGGCAAGTGTCTCACCTGTGTCGTGCTGAGGCAAGTGTCTCACCTGTGTCGTGCTGAGGCAAGTGTCTCACCTGTGTCGTGCTGAGGCAAGTATCTCACCTGTGTCGTACTGAGGCAAGTGTCTCACCTGTGTCGCGCTGAGGCAAGTGTCTCGCTCTCTCACCTTCACTACCGGCCGCTGTTGTACACCTGAATTATCTAAGCCAGCCGCTGTCTGCCGTACCCCCACACCTGTCGTGGTCACCATGTACACCTGCCTGTAAGACCCCCACACCTGTCCTAGGCACCGTGTACACCTGCCTGCAGGACCTCCCCACACCTGTCCTGGTCACCGTGAACACCTGCCTGCAGGACCTCCCCACACCTGTCCTGGTCACCGTGTACACCTGACTGCAGGACCTCCAAACTTGTCCTGGGCACGTGTTACTGTATGTCATTGTATGTCACTGTATGTCATTGTATGTTACTGTATGTTGCTCTATGTCCTTGTATGTTCTTCTTGTATATTATTATTGTTATGTATTCAACCCGTCGGCAAGTCATTCCATCCAGCGGTCGACCCCACTAACGCTTTCAGAAATGTTAACATGCTGTTCATTCAAAACTGGAATTTTCTCAAATATAAATTAATATTATAATATATTAGCATATTGTGCATATTTAGGCCCTGGTTAGGTTAGATGTTTAGGTTCTGTTGGTGATTATTTGCATTTGTAGTACGTGGGTGAAGCATTTACAGCGTTGTGGTTCGAACAAAATTCGTGAGTGAAGCACTTGTTCCGGAAGTGTCCGATCGCCATTAGTTTTTTTCATGCTTGTAAACTGTTTAATAAGTGTAACCAAAACCGTCAAAGATTGAGGAAAGATGTACACGTTCGTCAGTACTTGCGTAACTGCTTCGTGAATCCGGGTTGCAGAGGTGGAGACTAACCCGTCCTCCAAACATAGACCAAAAGGGATTCCATCCACCCGCCAAACCTCAGCTGTTTATGGATGAAAATCGGTTTACACACGACTCACAACTGATGACGTTCGAACACTTCCGGAACAAGTGCTTCACTGACGACTTTTGTTGGAACCACAACGCTGTAAATGCTTCACCCACGTACTACAAATACAAATAATCACCAACAGAACCTAAACACCTTACCTAACCTATGCCCATTTATGCATAATATGCTAATATGTTATAATATTAATTTATATTTGAAAAATTTCCTGTTTTGAATGACCAGCATGTAAAAATTTATGAATGCGTCTGTGGGGTCGACCGCTGGATGTAATGGACTTGAGTCGAGGACGTGTTGCTCATATTGGTCAGCAAGCCGTGTGAGAACATTGTCTATGTGGGCAGTGTGAACTAGACGTCTACGAAGAGTGTTTGGTTGACGAAAGACAAGTTTTATGTCAAGAGGATGAAGGTTATTAGTGAGATTTTTCAGTTCAGATATGAAGGGAAGGAAGAGCACAGTGCTACTAGTGCTGGAAACAGATTTGGGATGAAAGAAATTTTGATAAAATGTAAAGGGTAACCAAGGCGAAAGAAAGATTTGTAAATAAAGGAAATTTCAGAATCAATAAAGTGAGGGTCGTGATGCGTAGAGCACGGAGGAAGAGAGAAGCGAGAACACTTTTCTTAAGAGAAGGAGGATGGTAGGAAAATTGAACGTACATAACATTATGCATGGGTTTGCGGTAGACAGAGAACCCGGACACAGAGCTGTGAACGTCAGGAAAAGGAAGGAGGGAATTAGATTCAGATTCATCTCTGAAATGTATGGAAGGAGCCACATTGTTAAGAGAGGAGAGGAAAGACTGGAAAAGACTAAGGTCATGAGGCCATAAAGCAAAAATGTCATCAACATGGCGAAGCCAGAGAGACGGACGAGTATCAGTAGATGGAAGGTGAACGGTTTCCGAGTATTCCATGTAGAGATTAGCAAGAACAGGGGAGAGAGGGAACCCATAGCAACACCGAAAGTTTGAGAGAAGTATTTACCGCTGAAAGAGAATGAGTTAAGAGTCAACACAGAGTCTGATGAGTTCGAGGAAAACTTCCGTGGGAAGCAGGAAAGGAAGAAGGTCCTCAGACGCCTTCTGACAAAGGAAAGAAAGAACGTCATCAAGGGGAACATTAGTAAACAGAGTCGACATCAAAACTAAGCATCTTATAAGAGGGCTGCAGGCGCAGTCTTTCAATGAATTCCTGAGAATGACGAAGGTGGGCAGGAGAAAAAGTATCAAGGAAAGGCGTCAGTCTTAGCGAGCCAGGAGATAAGAGGATAGCTGACAGAGCCCCGTGAAGAAATGATAGGACGAAGAGGAACACCAGGTTTATGAGTCTTAACTAGACCATAGAAATAAGGAAGAGAAGAGCAGATGATTCGCAAATATTTTACAAGAATGAAGTCAGGAGGACAAAGACTTAGCTGTTTTAGTTTGCGGTTGAAGGAAGATTTAAGGCGATCAAAAGGGTAAGAAGTCAGAGGGGCATATGTGCTGGAGTCAGGAATCAAGACATCACTTTTCTGGAGGTAGTCCTCACGGTCAAGGACAACGACTGAATTGCCTTTGTCGGAAATAAGGATAAGAATAGAGTTGTTAGCTTTCAGGGAGGCAAGGGCAAGCTGGAGGCGACGAGGAAGGAGGTGATTAGTAGACAACAAACTATCAAGCACGGGGATAAGGGCCCCCCTGAAGGCAGACATGTCCAATAGAGTATTAGAGTTGGAACTGACAGACTTATTACAGGAACTAATGAGGTCAATGCCACAACGAAGGCCAGGGGGGAGAAGCAAAGGAGAGACAAAGTACAGAAGTTCTTGCTGGTGTTTAGAGGGGAAGATGAAAGGTTGGTAACACAGTTAGAGAGAGTGTTTGGCCCAAGGACTGTTGTTAGAGAGAGTGTTTTGGCCCAAGGACTGTTGTTAGAGAGAGTGTTTGGCCCAAGGGCTGTTGTTAGAGAGAGTGTTTGGCCCCAGGGCTGTTGTTAGAGAGAGTGTTTGGGCCAAGGGCTGTTGTTAGAGAGAGTGTTTGGCCCAAGGACTGTTGTTAGAGAGAGTGTTTGGCCCAAGGGCTGTTGTTAGAGAGAGTGTTTGGCCCAAGGACTGTTGGAAATCAGACGTTGAAGTTTGCTGTGTAGTGTGGAGGAGTAGTGGGAAGAGCAGTGTTGTGCAGTGTGGAGGAGTAGTGGGAAGAGCAGTGTTGTGCAGTGTGGAGGAGTAGTGGCAAGAGAGGCGAGCAGTATTGTGTAGTGTGGAGGAGTAGTGGCAAGAGAGGCGAGCAGTATTGTGTAGTGTGGAGGAGTAGTGGCAAGAGAGGCGAGCAGTGTTGTGTAGTGTGGAGGAGTAGTGGCAAGAGAGGCGAGCAGTATTGTGTAGTGTGGAGGAGTAGTGGCAAGAGAGGCGAGCAGTGTTGTGTAGTGTGGAGGAGTAATGGCAAGAGAGGCGAGCAGTGTTGTGTAGTGTGGAGGAGTAGTGGGAGAGAGGGGAGCAGTGTTGTGTAGTGTGGAGGAGTAGTGGGGAGAGAGGGGAGCAGTGTTGTGTAGTGTGGAGGAGTAGTGGGGAGAGAGGGGAGCAGTGTTGTGTAGTGTGGAGGAGTAGTGGCAAGAGAGGCGAGCAGTATTGTGTGGTGTGGAGGAGTAGTGGCAAGAGAGGCGAGCAGTAATGTGTGGTGTGGAGGAGTAGTGGCAAGAGAGGCGAGCAGTATTGTGTGGTGTGGAGGAGTAGTGGGAAGAGCAGTGTTGTGTAGTGTGGAGGAGTAGTGGGAAGAGCAGTGTTGTGTAGTGTGGAGGAGTAGTGGGAAGAGCAGTGTTGTGTAGTGTGGAGGAGTAGTGGGAAGAGCAGTGTTGTGTAGTGTGGAGGAGTAGTGGGAAGAGCAGTGTTGTGTAGTGTGGAGGAGTAGTGAGGAGAGCAGTGTTGTGTAGTGTGGAGGAGTAGTGAGGAGAGCAGTGTTGTGTAGTGTGGAGGAGTAGTGGGAAGAGCAGTGTTGTGTGGTGTACTCACCTAATTGTACTCACCTGATTGTGCTTGCGGGGTTGAGCTTTGGCTCTTTGGTCCCGCCTCTCAACTGTCAATCAACAGGTGTACAGATTCCTGAGCCTACTGGGCTCTATCATATCTACATTTGAAACTGTGTATGGAGTCAGCCTCCACCACATCACTGCCTAATGCATTCCATTTATTAACTACTCTGACACTGAAAAAATTCTTTCTAACGTCTCTGTGGCTCATCTGGGTACTAAGTTTCCACCTGTGTCCCCTTGTTCGTGTCCCACCCGTGGTGAAGAGTTTCTCTTTGTCCGCCCTGTCAATTCCCCTGAGAATTTTGTAGGTGGTTATCATGTCTCCCCTTACTCTTCTGTTTTCCAGGGATGTGAGGTTCAGCTCCTTTAGCCTTTCCTCGTAGCTCAATCCTCTCAGTTCCGGGACGAGCCTGGTGGCATACCGCTGAATCTTCTCTAACTTTGTCTTGTGTTTAACTAGGTATGGACTCCAGGCTGGAGCTGCATACTCCAGGATTGGTCTTACATAAGTGGTATACAGGGTTCTGAAAGATTCCTTACACAAATTTCTAAAGGCAGTTCTTATGTTGGCCAGTCTAGCATATGCCGCTGATGATATTCTTTTGATGTGGGCTTCTGGGGACAGGTTCGGTGTGATATCAACCCCCAGATCTTTCTCTCTATTTGACTCTTGTAGGATTTCCCCTCCCAAATGATACCTTGTGTTCAGCCTCCTGCTCCCTTCTCCTAATTTCATCACCTTACACTTTCCCGAGTTGAACTTTAGCAGCCATTTTCTAGACCATTCCTCCAGTTTATCCAGGTCATCCTGTAGTCTCTGTCTATCTTCATCCGTCTTGATTCTTCTCATAATTTTTGCATCATCAGCAAACATTGAGAGGAATGAGTCTATACCCTCCGGAAGATCGTTCACATATATTAGAAACAGGATGGGTCCAAGTACTGAGCCCTGTGGGACTCCGCTGGTGACATCTCGCCACTCTGATGTCTCCCCCCTCACCGTTACTCGCTGTTTCCTGTTGCTTAAGTACTCCCTTATCCACTGGAGCACCTTCCCTTTTACTCCTGCCTGTTGCTCCAACTTTTTTAACAGCCTTTTGTGCGGTACTGTGTCAAAGGCTTTTTGGCAATCCAGGAAAATGCAGTCGGCCCACCCTTCTCTTTCCTGCCTAATTTTTGTTGCTTGGTCATAAAATTCTATTAAACCTGTGAGGCACGATTTACCATCCCTGAACCCATGTTGGTGGTGCGTTACAAAGTTATTTCCCTCTAGATGCTCTACGAGCCTTTTCCTCACGATCTTCTCCATTACCTTGCATGGTATACAAGTTAAGGAAACTGGCCTGTAATTCAGTGCCTCTTGCCTGTCACCCTTTTTGTATATTGGGACCACGTTAGCTGTCTTCCAACTTTCTGGTAAGTCTCCTGTTTCCAGTGACCTGTTATACACCATAGAGAGTGGCACACTTAGTGCTTCTGCACCTTCCTTTAGTATCCATGGTGAGATTCTGTCAGGCCCAACAGCCTTTGTCACATCCAGCTCCAGCAGACACCTTTTGACCTCATCACTGGTGAGGTCAAATTCCTCCAAGGTTGCTTGGTTTGCCACCTCCTCATTTAGTGCAGGGGCTTCTCCTTGTTCTATTGTGAAGACCTCCTGGAATCTCTTGTTGAGTTCTTCACACACCTCCTTGTCATTCTCTGTGTATCTGTTCTCCGCTTTTCGCAGCTTCATCACTTGTTCTTTCACTGCTGTTTTCCTCCTGATGTGGCTGTGGAGCAGCTTTGGTTGGGTCTTGGCTTTACTCGCGATGTCATTTTCAAACTGTCTCTCTGCTTCTCTCCTCACTCTGAGGTACTCATTTCTGGCCCTCTGGTATCTCCCCCTGCTCTCTGGTGTTCTGTTATTTCTGTAATTTCTCCATGTTCTTTTACTCAGTTGCTTCGCTACCCTGCATTCCTGGTTGAACCATGGGTTTTTCTGTTGTTTTTCGTTTTTCTCCTTTTGGACAGGGATAAACCTGTCTGCAGCTTCCTGGCACTTCTGGGTGACAAAATCCATCATGACCTGCACATTCTTGTCTCTAAGTTCTGTTTCCCATGGTATTCCTCTGAGGAAGCTCCTCATCTCTTCATATTTTCCTCTTCGGTAATTCAGTCTTTTTCCCTCCACTCCCATCCTTGGATAGGTTATCCCTACCTCCACCAAGTACTCAAAGGTCAGTACACTGTGGTCACTCATTCCTATGGGGGCTTCCACTTTGACTTCCCTTATTTCTGACTCATTCAGGGTGAATATCAAGTCGAGTCTAGCTGGTTCATCATTGCCTCTCACTCTTGTGGGTTCCTTGACATGCTGGCTCAGAAAATTCCTTGTTGCCACTTCCAAGAGTTTAGCTCTCCACGTATCTGCACCACCATGTGGGTCCCCATTCTCCCAGTCTATCTTTCCATGGTTGAAATCGCCCATGATTAAGAGTCTGGAGCCATTTCTGCAGGCAACTGAAGCTGCTCTCTCTATTATATTAATGGTTGCCATGTTGTTCCTATCAAACTCCTGTCTTGGTCTTCTGTCATTTAGGGGAGGGTTGTACATGACTGCCACTATTATCTTAGGTCCACCCATTGTTATAGTTCCTGTTATGTAATCTCTGAATCCGTCACAGCCGGAATTTCCATCTCATCAAAACTCCAGTCCTTCCTTATCAGCAGGGCCACTCCTCCCCTCCTCTCCCCTCCCTCTCTTTCCTTACTATATAGTAGTCCTTTGGAAACACAGCATCTGTTATGACTCCTGACAATTTTGTTTCTGTTAGTCCTACTACATCAGGGTTTTCTTCTTGCACCCTTTCAGCCAGTTCACTTGCTTTATTGGTAATCCCATCAATGTTTGAGTACATTACCTTGAAGCTCACTTTCTTGTATCCAATTTCACCCTCACTCCCCACAAGTGTAGGAAGTTGTTCTATGGTCAATGTTACTTGGGTAGGCTCCTCCTCCTGTGAGGTAGTTTCCAGGGGTTCAAGGGGAGGTGGAGTGGGGGATGGAGGGCTTAGGTCTTCCTCAGGCCTGCTTGGGGCAGGAAGAAGTCCTGGGGGTGAGGGAGCAGGGATTGCTTGGGGAAAGGGCACGCCCTCCTGCAGTGTAGTTGACAGGGGTTTGGAGGGAGATGGAGTGGGGGATAGAGGGCTTTGGTCTTGCTCAGGCCTGCTTGGGGCAGGAAGAAGACCAGGGGCTGGGGAAGCAGGGGCTACTTGGGGTAAGGGGAGGGGGAGGACTTGGGTTTCCTGATGGGCATTGTGCATGGGCAAGGGAGGGTTTGTGCTGGGGGAGGAGGGCCTATTGGGTGGTGTGCTGGGTGTTGCATTCCCCCTTGGGTTCCTGGGTTGCTGGACTGGGGCTCCCCACTCCCCTCTGGGATTGCTGGGTTGGAGGCTGAGGTTCCCTGGCTCCCTTCCCTCTCCTTGCGCCTTTTCCTTGCATCTGCTGCCCTTACTATCTCGTCGTCTCTGGTCATGGTCTCTCTGAACATATACCTCTTTGTAGTTCCTTGCATGCTCAGTTTGCTCTTCTTACTAGGATGTCTTCTTTGATGTCCTCGCTCTTGAATACTACCTTGATCAATCTCTTTTGTCTCTGTTGTACTGGCCAATCCGAAAAAACTGTTCTATGTCTCGTTCAGCCCTTCCATTCCTATCTCCTTTAATATCCCTGCCACTTCAGCTTTGTCTTTAGCCCTCGATTCCTCCCTTGTAGAGCCCTCTTGTTCTTTCACACCACTACTACACAGCTCTTTTCCTTCCATTAGCTGGCTCGTGCATCTAGCTGCCTCCTGTGAGGTTCCTGCTTTCATTACAACTTCCTTGACTGTGGACATTGCTCCTGGGCTCTTCATCATTTCAGCAAGGTTGGGCCAATTGTTGTGGTCCCTGCCATTGCTACATCTCCTGGTACCTGGGGGTTGGTCCCCTGGGGCCAGAGTCTGAGGAGGGCCTGTTTTTTAGGCTTTTTATTCTCTGCGCTGCACTTAGTTCTGTCTGCAGCTATATATAGTTTCTCTCAGTTCCTTCAATTCCCCACTGACTTCCTTCCATGCCTTAACAATCATCTCCATGAATGACTCGTCAGTCCCTCTCCTCCAGCTTCGTTCTGTTGCTTATACCATCCCGCTTGCCCTGTGTGTGTGTGCGT
>WNGS01006288.1:87899-97983 GCA_020271785.1 Procambarus virginalis | reverse complement strand
AGGCAGAGTGTATTATTGCCTGACTCAGTAGCAGTACACTTATTTCTTGATGTACCTTGCAATATTGTACTGTGGTAGAATTCATAGAATTCTCCCCAGGTGTCACAGATTGGGTAGAAATTTTTCTACATAAGGCATAATGATGTACACCTTTGTGGCATCTACTGCATAACCGTAGCTGCACAACACATTTACTGGGATCATGAGAACCCATGCACTTGGTGCATCTGTGTAATTCTTGGAGTTGTTAATCCTGGTATTAAAGTTAGGATAAACAGTGCATTTGTAGGTGAGATGTTCTTGACCACAGAACAGACACCTTCTCTCTCTGACTGAATTTGTCCTTTTAGTAGACACATCAGTTGTAGTGTCAGAGGGAGATACAGTATAAATACCTACACTACCACTCCCTTTTCCAGTGGATGGAGTAGTCTTAGGCTTAGATTTATTGGATTTATTCAAAGTCAATGGGTTTGACTGAGTTGTCAATGTTAGGTGATTTAGACTCAGGTTTAATCTATCATGAGTCTTCAACCTGTTAACAGTTATTCTCAGCCCCTCGAATATTTGCTCGAGAGTGAGAAACTCGGTTTTATAATGTGAGCAGATTTCTGCTAAGATATTTTGAGGCAATTTCCTCTGCAAAAGTAACTTGATTGACCATTCTGAGGCTGGCACATCAACTTTAGTACCTAAGGCCTTCACTAGAGACTCTGCTTTTAGTCTGAAGCTTTGAAGTGAGTCTGGTCTGTTACTTGGTGCATTCAGATCTAGCAATTGGTAATAAAGGTTAGCTATACTTAACTCCTTGTTGCAATAATTCAACTTCAGCAGTTTTAGAGCTTCCACATAATTACTCTCAGTGAGAGCTAGGTTATTTATGACCTTTTTAGCTTTCCCTTTGAGAAGACTAATCAGGTATGAAAATTTAGAAACTGGGTCAAGATAAGCCCTGTTATGGATATGAACTTCAAATGAAGTCCAAAATGTGTCCCAATTTTCTTCATCCAGTCCTGCAAATGTAGGTAAGTCTAAAGTAGGTAGACGAACCTCAGGTAATTGATTACTGGATTGAGACATAATAGTATTTGTATTGGATTGATGGTTTACTATACTGGATAGTACATCAAGTTCATCTTGAGTCTCATCTTCATACTGGGAAATATTTGCTATAATTTGATCTAGTTCCTCAAGATCAGTTTCAGTAGCATTCAGTGAGTTAAGATAAGACTGACTTGCAGATTTAACTTGATCAAATTTAATATTAGCTACTCTCACTGATGTTTCTAGTAGATAGTAATCAATGGGAGTAGTTTTAGACAAGCCATCAGACTTATTAATTAGTCTAGTTAAATGGCCTTTGAAGCCAATATAGGTTCTCCTTAATTGCTCAGGAGTAGCCATGTTAGCTTTAAGTCCAAATTTCATAGGACTTGATTGAATATTACTAATGAAGCTGGGATACTTGTTCATTAGTTGATAATTAATATTGAGTATAGCCTGAATTAATTCTGGCTAAATTAAACTCTACCTCACTTTGAGGTTAAATGTCCTTACCTAACAGTATGTAGCTAAAGATTTTGAGTGGTGCTTGCATGTCACCATTAACTCTCGTCTGGCTAGCTCATCCTTATCACCATTAGATGTAATGGTGCAGCAACACTCAAAACCACACACAAAAATAATAAGTACACAAATGATTAATATGGGTACACTCTAATCAGAGTTACTGTAATGATTGAATCCCACCCTTGGTAGGGTCAGCACAAAAATGTATAATATATGTACTACTCATTAGTACAGGACTAGTTGTAAAAATTTCTTGGATTGTATCCAGTTCGAAGAGACCAAAATGTTGTTTTGGTTTCTGAGAACGGATATAGTTTAATGTTAATTGGTATGTATCCAGTTCGATAGGACCAAAATGTTGTTCTGGTCTGAGAACCGAAATGGTTTAATGTTAATTGGTAATTGGCATCCGGTTCGAAAAGGACCAAAATGTTGGGTATCTGGGGCTTGAACTCAGAAATTAAATTATTTGATTATTGTATTGAAATAAATCGAAGGACCACCCTCTTTTGAGAAAAGAGGGAAAACAAATAATAGTGATCATCAGAATGACACTAGAGAACCAGTGTCTATGGAAACTCATTCAGAGAATAATCACTTGAAATTAATGAAGACTGTATTATTAATTAAAGTCAAAGCCTCACATATCAACATTGGGGGGTTATTTCTAGAAGTTCATATATATCTAGGAACCAGTGTGGTTCGTCACTAGTTCATTGTTGGGTTAATAACATGGTAAATCTAAACTACAATAGATTCAAATATATAGTAAATCAAATCATGAATATTAAAGATCATTAATCACTGAGCACAGTTAGAGCATAAATATTAATTACCAAATCTGGTAATAATTATTCAATGGAAAATTCTATATGAATTATGTAGAATCAATAATCAAGTTGAATAAATTTGTACGAAAAAATGTGTCTTAGCTGTATGACGATTTCTAACGCCAGTTCATCATTCGTCCTCGTGGTCACAGAATCCCAATAGAGAAAAGACTCGAGGTAAATAACACGACTGATGAGAATCTTGCTGGCACCTCGTATACACGCTGTAACCAAAAGAATTTTAAGTAGCGATTGATTAGGCTACAAATTATTTTCAGATATTCATGAAACTGAATGCTGTATAAAATTATACTAACGTATTTTTAGTCACTTCTCTTCCTAACGACAGACTACTCCTAAATATACAATCTCGAGTGATGCATCGCCCTGAATTATATACTTAGCTGAGCGTATTGAATACTGAAGTCTGCCGAAATCGCGTCAGCCGGTCTCCAAGTGTTCACTGCTATGCACACGTAATTACGGGTCCTGGCTTCAATTGTTGACGCGTGACTGGGCACTAGAGAACACATGGATAAGTAATTGTTACTTGTTAACTGGGTATCAACGTAATTCTTGTCGATAAGGACTTCCAGTCGCCATCATGTGTCTCGTCAACGCTGCCTCGTGACCCAGCCTCTCGATTTTACATGATCAGGAGTCATATTATCAGCAATAGGCTCAGATTAAATTATATTAACATTACTGTTAGTGGTATTAATAACTACTGTAATTAGTATAATGATGATAAGTTATTATAATACAACAGTAGATGATAAGTGTTGGAAATTTCCAACAGTGATGTTGGTGGTGTTGTGTTCACTGGTGGTGTTGTGTTCACTGGTGGTGCTGTTGGTGGTGTTGTGTTCACTGGTGGTGGTGGTGTGTTCACTGGTGGTGCTGTTGGTGGTGGTGTGTTCACTGGTGGTGGTGTGTTCACTGGTGGTGCTGTTGGTGGCGTTGTGTTCACTGGTGGTGGTGTGTTCACTGGTGGTGCTGTTGGTGGCGTTGTGTTCACTGGTGGTGGTTTGTTCACTGGTGGTGCTGTTGGTGGCGTTGTGTTCACTGGTGGTGTTGTGTTCACTGGTGGTGCTGTTGGTGGCTTTGTGTTCACTGGTGGTGCTGTTGGTGGTGTTGTGTTCACTGGTGGTGGTGTGTTCACTGGTGGTGCTGTTGGTGGCGTTGTGTTCACTGGTGGTGGTGTTGTGTTCACTGGTGGTGCTGTTGGTGGTGTTGTGTTCACTGGTGGTGATGTGTTCACTGGTGGTGGTGTTGGTGGTGTTGTGTTCACTGGTGGTGCTGTTGGTGGTGTTGTGTTCACTGGTGGTGTTGTGTTCACTGGTAGTGCTGTTGGTGGTGTTGTGTTCATTGGTGGTGGTGTGTTCACTGGGGCAGCGATAGCACTGAGTCTGCTGTTATGTGCCGTGGCTCGTGTTGCATCCTCATGCACCAAGTTACAACCTGAGGGAGTTGACCCTGAGGAGCCGTGGAGTGCGGACGTGTCCCTCCGTGACTGCTGGGGTTGTTAGCTGTTTGGTCGCCAGGTGGCGGGGCGTCGCTGCCCTACCAGTGTTGTTGCCTGGTTGGCTGCGTGCTGACGTGGCGGACCTGAGTTACGATGGGGGTCCCCCTCCCACCAGTACTGCGGGCTCAGTCTGTGGGCCTGGAATTTTCCAGCCGGGCTGGGTACCATGAGATTGCACGGGTGTGTGAGCAGCTGCAGGTCCCTGTGATGGATATATACGGTGTCGAGCTGGTGACGGCCCGTCGGGTGATCCTGAAATTCACTGCAGAAATGGCGTATCGCGAATTTCTCCGTCGATACGAGGGGCGGACTCTGCCTCTACAGGATGGTGCGGGCACTGTTTCCATATCGGATCGGAGTGGTGCCCTCACCTACGTCAGCGTCCATGGGGCTCCATTGGAGTTTCCGGAGGGTCTGCTTCGGCGGTACTTCGGCCGTTTTGGCGCCGTCGTTAGTGTGAGGGTGAATGTGGTATCTTCGAGCCCACTTAAGGGTGTCCGGACGAACATTCGTACCCTGGGCATGAGGCTACGGGAGGATATTCCGTCCTCTGTGCGTCTGATGGGGTACACAGTTCGTGTGTTTTACGCCCGCCAGCCTCGGACATGTTATCGTTGTGGCCTGTCGGGCCATCAGGCTGCTGACTGTTCTGCGCCGGCCTCTGCGCCTGTGAATCTCTTCAGTGAGGAGGACTTTCCACCGCTTCCTGTGGAGGAGGTTTCTGTGGCTCTGGACGCCTCTCCGGACGCAGCTAAGCCCCCTGTGTCGCCTGATGCGCCCCCTGTGGTGGACGTTCCCCCGAATGTCGCCGACCCTCCTCAGGATGCTGCGATGCCCTCGGTGGATACTCCTGCTCCTGTCCCTGCTGCTCCCGTGGGCCTTCCTGATGCTCCCTCCTCGCTGTCTGCTCACCTGTCTGCTCACCCGTCTTCAGGTGCTGCACATGGCCCTGCGTGCTTGCCTGCATACTCGCCTCAGGTCCCGGCTGTGCTGGGTGCTGGGGTGGCTGTGGGGCCTCCTGTTGTGTGTGGTCCGGTTCCCCCTGCGGTTGAGGCTGCTGCCGTCATGAGGCGAGCGGTGGTTCGCACGGCTTGTGATGCCCGTGGTTCTGGGTCCGCTTCCGGCTCTGAGGATGTGCGCCCGGTGCCCAAGCGGTCCCGGCGTTCTTCCACTGCTTGGGCTGATGTGGAGGGTTTCGACACCGATGGGTCTTCGGGAGATGAGGTGGTGGTCGCTGACGTCCATGTGCCTGCTGATGCCGGCGATTGTGTTTATAATTCACCTCCTGTTTCTTCTGCAGGCGGTTCTCCGCAGTGGGAGGTGGTGGCTCCTCCGGACGTAGGTGAGGTGGGTGCTGGTGCAGGCCGCGACCTCGTGTTGTTGCTGAAGAAGGATGTTCGGCCCCTGCAGATGTCACGTCCGGTGGTTGCTGCGGAGCCCTGTGGGGCTGACAAGGTTACAAGTGCGCTGCCCGTTGCCCGCGCCTGTAGGGGGAAGCCCGTCCCGATCATCTTGGCCTCCGGCGTGGCGTACGATCAGAAGACCAACCCTTTGGAATTTGGCTTTCATGACCGAGTGCTGCCTGTTCCGTGGTGCCCCTCGACTATCTGGGTTCCACAGGCTCAGGTTTTTGTTGAGGGTGTGCCGAATTTGATGCCCGATCCTCGTACGGCCCATAGTCACTCTGACGACATCATGTTGCTTTGGGAGGCGTATTGTATTCGTTTCCCGGCAGCTGAGTGGCCGGATAAGTATGCGCACTCTTGATAGTTTGTGTGCTTGCTGAGTATTTCGCGTATGTAGTGGATTTAGTATGTTCTGTGGTATTTATTGTGTGCCCTTCAGGCCGGTGTCGTATTTAGTTTTCTCAATGTCCCTGTTTATTGTAATTAGTATTGTGCCCCTTCAGGCCGATGTCGTGTTTAGTTTTCTCAATGTCCCTGTTTTTGTAATTAGGCTATACCTTTCATGATTATCTGTTTCTTTGATTCTGATGTATTATGTCCCCTATGGCTATGCTGTTTGCCCTCTTACGTGAGTGGTTGTGCATGTTTTTTTTATTGTTTGTTTATTGGTTTGTTTGTTATTGTGCCATGTTTATGGTTTTTTGTTTTATGATTTTATTATTTTTTTTTATTTTTTTTTTTTCTTGTTCTCCTCTGCTTTCTATGTGTATTATGACCTTGTTTTATGTGTTATTGTAATTTTGGTATTGTTTGCCTGTTTGCGCTATTTGTTTATTGATGTTTTTGTACTGTGCTGTCGGTCCTTCTGGCCGGTGGTTTTTGTTTTTGCTCATTTTGTTTTCTTATGTTAATTTTATTGTATTTATTGCTTATACTTGCATGCTTGCATGTAAAAATAAAAAAAAAAAAAAAGTTACAACCTGCTGATCTCGCCAGAAACAGTTCTTCTTCTTCTTGATAGTAGGTGCAGTTTGCATGAAGGGTTTGTCCTCCCGATGACTGCACCAGTACAGATGTTGGTAGAGGCGTTTATCTTGAGGATGATAAGAGTTTCAAAAGTGCTTGTTGCGTTGTGGTGTAGACAGAGGAGCGGCGACTAGAACAGAGGTGTGAGTTAGAGCGAGACTTGCCGCACCGTAGTGTTGTGTTTATGGTCTCAGCTGATCCTTGGTACTGCGACGAGGCGGTTGTTTTCTGTGTTTAGCTGTTGGTGGCGCCAGGTATAAATGTGGCGGGTCAGATGTGGCCCAATTTGTTGGTCGACTGGAGATATTTAGCCAGTGCTTTGACTATTTGGTATTTTTCTTGTAACGAGTGGTCACCGCCTCCTAATATATGCTCGATGGTAAAGGGTATTTTAAGTGAAATAAGTACTTGTTTGAGATTTACTCTGGCACTATAATGTCGGAAGCAGTGAAGGAGATAGTGTTCGACTGTTTCAGGCAACTGACAGTGGATGCAGAGTTCGTTGATGTCTGTTCTGTACTTAGAGCTGTGTGCTGCTAGTTTGGTATGTCCCAGCCTTAATCTGGTCATCGCTATATCAATTTCTCTGCTTTTATATCTGACATGTTTCCAAGTTTCCCATTTCTTTTTTATGGACCCATAGTACAAAGGTGAGCATGACGTTTTCCATTTCGCCGCAAAATCTTGGGTGATGGCATTTTTGAAGGCTCCTTTACGTGCAACATGGGAATTGGATGACGGGTAATGCGAGGTGTGTTGTGCATTGCTTTGGCTAGTTGATCTACTAGTTCATTATGGAGAATACCACAATGCGCTGGGACCCATTGGATAGAGGTATCGTAACCGTTCAATCGATGTTCATGAAGAAGTTGAAGACATGGGTAAACAAACTCCTTGCATGTTGTTGAAGAGTACGTATTGCTTGAATCGCACTCTTGGAGTCACTGCAGATTGTATATGTCCCGATTGGTAATGTTGTGATTATTTGGAGAGCTTGATATAAGGCATATAATTCAGCTGTGAAAACAGATAGTTGGTTTGGTAATCGCCATCCCTGCTTGAGATGGTATTCCGGTATCCATACAGCGCTAGTGACCGAGGGTACGTTGTTCATGATGATGCGAGATCCATCTGTATAAATCTCTGTGGTATTTGGGTAGCAATTTTTCATTGTTGAGAAAGACTGAGGCTATGGCTGAGTTTGGTGCAGACTTTGGAATGCTGTCTTCGAGTTGTATTGCTGTATTAGGAGTTGTATAAAGCCAAGGTGGAATAGGGGGAACAGTAAGTTGGGTTTCCGAGTTTTGGAGTAGAGAGAGGTCTATATTGAGGTTATTTGTAGCCCGTGTGAGGAAAGGTTGCGAGTGATTTGTTGGGAAGCGGGGTATGTGGGTTAACTGTTGGGTTAATTTTTGATCTGTATGGGTGTGTCTGGTGAGCAGTGGTACAGAGTGACAGATAGTTGGCACACATTATGTCTCGTCTGGTGGCTAGGCTTGTGAGGCCCGTTTCCCCGTAAAGTCCGAGGATAGGAGTGGAACGCATTGCGCCACATATAAGTCGCATGGCATTGTTTTGAATGACCTCTAGGCTCTGTAGGTTGTAGGCGCAGCCGACGCATATGCTTGGCAACAATAGTCTAGTTGGCTGCGAATGTAGGTTGTATAGAAACGGAGCAGGATTTTATGGTGTGCTCCCCAGGTGGTGCCAGTGAGGGCTTTCAGTATGGCGAGTCGGGGTTGTGTCGTCTGTTTAAGGTGTTGAATGTGTGCTTTCCAGGTAAGTGAGGGCGAGTCTAAGTGCATGCCAAGGTATTTATGTTCGTACGTGTTGGATGGGAGTGTTGTGTATTGTGAGGGTAGGTAGATGAGCAAGTCTTTTTTTAGTGAAAATTTGATAATAGGTTTTGGTAGTACTAACTTGAAGGCCCCATTGTTGTGTCCAATCTATGAGGTGGTCAAGTGCTGTTTGCATTGTTGAGACTGTGTTAGGTAAGGCATTGTCTGAATAATACAATGTTAAGTCGTCGGCGTACGCTGAGAGGTGAACAGGATGGGTGTTTGGCAAATCTGCTAAGAATGCAGCAAAAAGGGTTGGGCTTAGTATGGAGCCTTGTGGGACACCCGTTTGTATTGGGATGTCATCGGAAAACTCGCCTTGTATATAGACTTTAGAGGTCCTGTTCGTAAGATAGGATTTTAACCATAAAAGTAATCTTCCCTGTACGCCTAAACGCGCAAGCTTTGCGAGGAGGCAAGTATGAGGAATGCTATCAAAAGCTCCTTTGAGGTCTAAGTAGAGAACAATACAAATTTGCTGCTTCTGAGGGCGGTGCGGATTTCATGTTCAAGGCAAAGTATTTGATCGAGTGTGGAGCATTGCGGTCGAAATCCAGCTTGGAGTGACGGTATAATATTATTATACTCTAGGTACCATTGGAGGCGAGTATGTACTAGTCTTTCCATGACTTTACTGATGCATGATAGTAGGGAAATAGGTCTGTATGACGCAGGTTGGGATGGGTCTTTTCTGGTTTAAGGAACGGAAGAATAATACTGGTCTGCCATTGTGAGGGAATATTTCCGTGAGTCCAGCATAGGTTGTAATAGTTTAGGATAGTACTATGTGCAGTCGATGGAAGATATTTAATGAGTTCATATGGAATTCCATCCTCTCCAGGTGCCTTGCCAAGAGGTAGGCGAGTTAAGGCTAAGTGTAGCTCGCTTAAGGTGAACATGTTGTCGACGCCGCATGGGTAGCAGTATGGCACGGTCAATTTCTTGTCTGAGGGGGAGTTCTTGGGCATGAAAGAAGGGTGTTGAGAGGGTAACTTTAGACATTCAGCAAGAACATTTGCACGCTCCTGAGGTGTTTGACAGAGTGAACCGTTGATCATCAGGGGAAACGAAGGAATGTTGGGCGACCTTTAATGCTGTTAAATGTAGCCCAGACTTTTGAATGTGGCGTAGTGGGTGTGAGGCTATCACAAAATTTTGCCCATGATGCTCGCTTTGCTGACAGTATGGTTTTTTTTGGCTTCTGCTGTGGCCCGCCGGAGATTAACCCAGTTCTGTAGGGAGGGTTGACGTCTTTGTTTTTGTATGGCTCGTCGGCGTAAGGCGACTGTTCGTGCACATTCTGCGTTCCACCACGGTTTAAGTGGTTTGTTGGACCTATGTCCTGAAGTTTTCTTAGCATTTGGGTGGCTGCAGAATTTATGGCCGAGGTGATTGTGGACAGTCGCGTGTTTGGGTCTACATCGTCTGTATCTGGGAGACAGACAGTATCAGCCCATTTTTTCTTATCTAGTTTCTTAATGTTCCACTTGGGGAGCGTTAGGGGGTGGGTTGGTGGCTGAAAGTTAGTAAATTTTATAATGAGGGGTTGTGGTCACTACCAATATCTGGTCCAGTATGAAACTGTAGTTCATGTTGAAAGTGCGCCGAGCCAAAGCAGATCCAATGAGGCTTCATAATTGGTTCTGTAGTTAAAGTAGGTTGCAAGGTAGGGCGGCGAAAGTAGAATATATGGTGTAGTGTCTAGTAGTTATATAAATCGTGCCTGCAGTATTTTGGGTACCTCTACTCCATGTGGGGTGGTTTGCATTTAGATCACCTGTAACAATGATCGGTTGCCGTAATTGGTTAAGATAAAATTCCAGTTCATTTAAATTTATTGGCCACCAGGGTGTAATACCCAGAAAGATATGTGTGTACCATGTAGGGTAT
>WNGS01006288.1:17207-37463 GCA_020271785.1 Procambarus virginalis | reverse complement strand
AGCCACAGGGGGTAAGGCAGCCACAGAGGGTAAGGCTGCCACAGAGGGTAAGGCAGCCACAAAAGGTAAGGCTGCCACAGAGGGTAAGGCTGCCACAGGGGTAAGGCAGCCACAGAGGGTAAGGCTGCCACAGGGGTAAGGCTGCCACAGAGGGTAAGGCAGCCACAGGGGGTAAGGCAGCCACAGAAGGTAAGGCAGCCACAGGAGGTAATTCTGCCACAGAGGGTAAGGCTGCCACAGGGGGTAGGCAGCAGCCACAGAGGGTAAGGCAGCCACAGAAGGTAAGGCAGCCACAGAAGGTAAGGCTGCCACAGAGGGTAAGGCTGCCACAGGGGTAAGGCTGCCACAGAGGGTAAGGCTGCCACAGAGGGTAAGGCAGCCACAGAAGTAAGGCAGCCACAGAAGGTAAGGCAGCCACAGAAGGTAAGGCAGCCACAGAAGGTAAGGCTGCCACAAAAGGTAAGGCAGCCACAAAAGGTAAGGCAGCCACAGGGGGTAAGGCTGCCACAGAGGGTAAGGCAGCCACAGAAGGTAAGGCAGCCACAAAAGGTAAGGCAGCCACAGAGGGTAAGGCTGCCACAGAGGGTAAGGCAGCCACAGAAGGTAAGGCAGCCACAGAGGGTAAGGCTGCCACAAAAGGTAAGGCAGCCACAGAGGGTAAGGCAGCCACAGAAGGTAAGGCAGCCACAAAAGGTAAGGCAGCCACAGAGGGTAAGGCTGCCACAGAGGGTAAGGCAGCCACAAAAGGTAAGGCAGCCACAAAAGGTAAGGCAGCCACAGAGGGTAAGGCTGCCACAGAGGGTAAGGCAGCCACAGAAGGTAGGCTGCCACAGAGGGTAAGGCAGCCACAGAAGGTAAGGCAGCCACAGAAGGTAAGGCAGCCACAAAAGGTAAGGCAGCCACAGAGGGTAAGGCTGCCACAGAGGGTAAGGCAGCCACAAAAGGTAAGGCAGCCACAAACAGTAAGGCTGCCACAAAAGGTAAGGCTGCCACAAAAGGTAAGGCAGCCACAAAAGGTAAGGCTGCCACAAAAGGTAAGGCAGCCACAAAAGGTAAGGCTGCCACAAAAGGTAAGGCTGCCACAAAAGGTAAGGCAGCCACAGAGGGTAAGGCAGCCACAGAAGGTAAGGCAGCCACAAAAGGTAAGGCAGCCACAGAGGGTAAGGCTGCCACATTAGGTAAGGCAGCCACAGAGGGTAAGGCAGCCACAGAAGGTAAGGCAGCCACAAAAGGTAAGGCAGCCACAGAGGGTAAGGCTGCCACATTAGGTAAGGCAGCCACAAAAGGTAAGGCAGCCACAAAAGGTAAGGCAGCCACAAAAGGTAAGGCAGCCACAAAAGTAAGGCAGCCACAGAAGGTAAGGCAGCCACAAAAGGTAAGGCAGCCACAAAAGGTAAGGCAGCCACAAAAGGTAAGGCAGCCACAAAAGGTAAGGCTGCCACAAAAGGTAAGGCAGCCACAAAAGGTAAGGCAGCCACAAAAGGTAAGGCAGCCACAAAAGGTAAGGCAGCCACAAAAGGTAAGGCAGCCACAAAAGGTAAGGCAGCCACAAAAGGTAAGGCTGCCACAGAAGGTAAGGCAGCCACAAAAGGTAAGGCAGCCACAAAAGGTAAGGCAGCCATAGAAGGTAAGGCAGCCACAATAGGTAAGGCAGCCACAGAAGGCAAGGCAGCCACAAAACGCAAGGCAGCCAACGGAAGGTAAGGCTGCCACAGAGGGTAAGGCAGCCACAGAAGGCAAGAACGCTTCCACTGAAAGGTAAACCCGCTGGTTGATGCCAGGAGAACGACCCCCCCCCCCCCAGCACCTGGCCCACGTCAACACAGCCTGTGCTCTCACCTCATACTCAGCATTTGTTACCAAAATCACACGCTCGTTAAAAATGAGACACATGATCACACATTAGAGCACTGAAATATCGACGTTTTCTATGCAACAGCCTTGATAGGTTAAGTGGGTTGCTTGGGTTTGTACGTTTCTGGTTAGGCAAAACAGTTGCATATTGCACGGAGTGTAAAATGGAGCGATGAGGCTGCGCCAAGAAGCGTGGCTCGATATACCAAGGTCAGGAGACCTCAAGCGTTAGCGTGACCCTTTACGAAACCTATACATCTTTCGTAGATCATGGCGGCTTAATTTTGCGTTTATTAACAACTTCAAAAACCGAATCTTTGCGTAAACAGCAACTTGTCTTGTGACCTGAAAGTTATGCGGGACTTGTGCTGATAAGGACAAAGAAACAAGGACAAAGCCATGCTGGTAAACGTGATTTCCGACCATTACGTGGACGAGGCTTAGGGTAAGTCTCCCTAATTACATTACCAACAAGACGAACACAACAGGTAAGGTACTTACCACAAGCTGCTCCTCTGACCTCCCACGTGATTTAACCGTGTCAACTTACCTGGGAAAAAAATGTGCAAATAAATAAGCAATAAAACAAATAAGCAAATTACCCTATTTTATTTCTAGCCCCTCCCAAAAATAAACAAGTTCTGAGCTAATCCACAGGAATCAATTTTCCAGTAGCTGGATTTTTGATAACTTTTAATCTGTCCTGATCTTCTCAGTCGCCAGAAAATACAAATTTCAACTACAGATACATTCAGTAAATTGAATCTGTAACTCCTACTCTGACCCCTCAAAAATATAAGGTAATATATGAATCATCTATCCTCCCCTCACTCACCCTCCCTCCCTTCCCCTCTCCCATCCCATCTCCAATCCCACCCCCTACCCTTAACCCCCCTTACCTAGCCTTCACCACAAGGCTTTAACACTTACGGATAAGGGATATTGTTCTTTTTCCTTATTTGAAATTCAGATGTAATATCGCGTGTTCATTGAGCGAGGCTAGGGGCTCGACCTCCATTGGCTGCTGTTTCTCCTCCACCACTACCTATCCCTCCTATTCCACCTTCCCTAATCCATCTTCACCACTTTTACATTTTTCCTCTTCCATTCGTTATCTTTTCAATCTCCTCCTCTTCTTCCGGTATNCTTCAATATTTTTAAGTGTGTTTGATGCCTCTATATTATGTACAAGCGACTTCAAGAAGGAAAGAAGGAAGGTGGGGGTCACCAGAGGCAACCCGACCTCTCCAGTAAGCACGTGTCATTTTGTAGGTTGTGGACCATCTACTATAGCAGGTCTCATTTGTACTTTGTGGCAAACCCAAGAGAGCTTGTGCTAGGGAAGGTGGAGGGAAGGACCAAAGGCCTCTACAGAGGGGGGAGGAGGATCAAAGGAGCCTCCACAAAGGGGGGGAGGGCCAAAGGAGCCTCCACAAAGTGGGAGGAGAACAAAAGGAGGCTCCACAAAGTGGGAGGAGGACCAAAGGAGCCTCCACAAAGTGGGAGAAGGACCAAAGGAGCCTCCACAAAGTGGGAGGGGAACCAAAAGGAGCCTCCCACAAAGTGGGAGGAGAGCCAAAGGAGCCTGCGCAAAGGGGGTAGGAGGACCAAAGGAGCCTCCGCAAAGGGGGGAGCGCCAAAGGATCCTCCAAATGTGGGAGGAGCGCCAGAGGAGCCTCCACAAAGGGGAGGAGGGCTAAAGAAGCTTCTACAAACGTGAGGAGCACCAAAGGAGCCTCTACAACGTACACACACACTACATTACTTGTAGAACTTTATTCAAATTAGTATTAATAGTTACAATTATTACCCTTATTCTTATTAATACTATTAATATATTTGTTTTTGCGTACACATCACTTGCGTGTATAAGAATTATTTGGTCCCAGAGATTACTGTGTGGTGATCATGACTGACAGATTAGTGTGTATAAGGTACCCATAAACTCCAGTCAACACTCTTTGCAATATTGTGTTTTCAACTTTGCATTATCTACTCGTTTGGTTTCTCGTTTGCAAGATTTGCATGCTGCTTTTAATAGTTATCTGCAATTATTTACATTACAGATAATGTAATATCAACCTTCCTGAGCTCAATTGCAAATTTCAACTACGTGCAAAAGTATATATATTGCACCATTGCTGAGGTAATGCTTCTCAATCTGTGCCTCCGTTCATTGCCACCTGAGAGTCTTGATAAACTCCCTTCAAACCCCCCCCCCCCTCCCCACCAATCTACTGCAACAACGGGTACGCCACATCCTCCCCACAACTTTACCTTCCTCCCCCATTACCTACCAGAACTTCCCCACCACTTTGGCTTCCCCCCCTTAACATACGAATACAGCTAAGTGCAAACGGCCTATTGGCCCATACGAGGCAGCTCCTATTTATAACCACCCAATCTCATTTATTTATATGTCTAACCTACGCTTGAAATTATCAAGGTATCCTACTTCTATTACGTTAAGTAGTAATTGGTTCCACAAATCAACAACCATGTAACCGAACCAGTATTTACCCAAGTCTTTCCTAAATCTAAACTTATCTTATTTATACCTATTGTTTAAGAACATAAGAACATAAGAACAAATGTAACTGCAGAAGGCCTATTGGCCCATACGAGGCAGCTCCTATCTATAACCACCCAATGCCACTCATATACATGTCCAACCCACGCTAGAAACAATCGAGGGATCCCACCTCCACCACGTTACGTGGTAATTGGTTCCACAAATCAACAACCCCGTTACCGAACCAGTATTTACCCAAGTCTTTCCTAAATCTAAATTTATCCAATTTATACCCATTAATTCGCGTTCTGTCTTGTGTTGATACTTGTAATATCCTATTAATATCCCCTTTGTTATGTCCATTCATCCACTTATAAACTTCTATCATGTCACCCCTAACTCTTTGCCTTTCCAGTGAATGCAATTTAAGCTTTGTTAATCTTTCTTCATATGAAAGATTTCTAATTTGGGAAATTAACTTAGTCATCCTACGCTGGACACGTTTAAGTGAATTTATATCCATTCTATAATACGGCGACCAAAACTGAGCTGCATAATCTAAATGGGGCCTAACCAGAGCAAGATATAGCTGAAGAACCACACCAGGTGTCTTGTTACTAACGCTACGATTAATAAATCCCAGTGTCCTATTTGCCTTATTACGAACATTCATGCATTGATCCTTTTGTTTTAAATTCTTACTAATCATAACTCCCAGATCCCTTTCGCAATCCGACTTCGCAATCTCAACACCATCTAGCTCGTGTCTTGTAACTCTATCATCATTACCTAGCCTCAGAACTTTACATTTATCAGCATTAAACTGCATCTGCCAATCTTTTGACCATTTCAAAACCCTATTTAGATCAACTTGAAGTGATAGCGAGTCGTCTTCCATGTTAATTTCCCTACCGATTTTTGTATCATCTGCAAATTTGCAGATGTTGCTACTCAAACCTGAGTCTAAATCATTTATATATATTATAAACAACAGAGGTCCCAGGACAAAGCCTTGAGGCACTCCACTAACAACATTATCCCACTCTGACTTAACCCCATTTATACTAACTCTGTTTCCTTTGGTATAGCCATGCCCTAATCCAACTTAATATAGCACCCCCAATACCATGAGCCTCTATTTTTTAATCAGTCTTTCATGTGGCACTGTATCCAAAGCTTTGCTAAAGTCAAGGTACACAACATCACAATCCTTACCACTATCAACTGCCTCAACTATGCTGGAATAAAAAGATAGCAAATTTGTTAAACATGAACGGCCATTTATAAAACCATGTTGCGACTCATTTATTAATTTATGATTTTCAAGATAAAGACGAATTTGTTCTTATATTCTAGATTTGTTGCAGGGATTCTGGCAAACGTGACTTGATGAGGAAAGTAAACAGTTGACAGCCTTTAATACCTCTAATGGTCATTTTCATTTCAAGAGAATGCCATTTGGTTTGTGAAGCAGCTCAATAACGTTTTCAAGGCTCGTGACGAACCTTTTTCGTAGATTGATAGGTTGTACTCTTCTAGTTCATCTTGATGATCTCAATCATATCACAAGATGTTCAGACTCGCCTCCAGAACCTCGAGAAAGTATTTGCAAAGCTTGCAAAAGCAAATTTCAAAATAAAACTCTCAAAATGCTCATTTTTGAAGGAAAATATTAATTTTCTAGGTCATACAGTCACCCCTTCAGGTATTACCTTGGATGAATAAAAAATTATTGCTGCCCATCATTTTCCAACACCTCGTAATGCTGAAGCTGCGAGACAGTTCACAGGTCTAGTAAGATTGTATCGTTCATTTATTGCTGGATTCTCTACTATAGCCGCTCCACTTTACAAGTAGCAAACCAAAGATGAACCCTTTGTTTGGGAAGAAGCCCAAGAACAGTCATTCAGAAAGCTCAATGCCCTCATCACCTGTCCTTAGGTACCTAGATTTTTCTAAACCTTTTACGTTGGTCACAGATGCTAGTGAAGGCTTAAATGTTAAGCCTTCGCTAGCATGTTAAATGTTAAGGTTAGATACACAGAAGGCTTAGGTGCTGCATTACTTCAAACCAAAGGTCACAGAGATCACACAATAGCCTATGCTAGCCGTACATTGTCTAAGGGAGAGAAAAATTATAGTGCAAAGAACGTGAATCTCTAGCAGTTGTGTGGGCTCTTAAACATTTCAGGGATACAATTTACAATTACACAGTTCATATTGTTACAGATCATCAACCATTAATTCCTTTGCTCAAGAATAAGAATCCTGCCAGAAAATTTGCTAGATATTTACTTACAATTCACAAATTCAATCCTACATTTGTCTATATCCCAGGAAAACAAAATGTTGCAGCTGATGCATTTTCTCGACATGTAGCTGCAATCCAGTTAAATTACCCAGCATTAGACGCTACAGTAGTAGCGCCTAATGCTCAAGTAAGACCCCATATGGGCACCCGTCATTAAGTTTTTGACTAAGCAAGATACTCATCAGATTCACAAACCTCCAGTACCATTGAAAGAACTAGTGATGTTAGACAATTTACTGTGTAAAGTAGTCAAGCTAGGGACACCCCTGAGGAAGTGTTGTCAGTTGTTCCAGCAGTCTTGGTACCAACTGTGTTAAACATTATCCATGATGCTCCCGCAAGTGCACATCCAGGAAAGGATCGTACACTCCAGCATGGTCAATTGAAGTATTTTTTGCCCAAAATGGCTAAAGAGATTGCTCATTATGTTGACAGATGTTCAACCTGCTTACAGCACAAGGGACACGTCACGAGACCTAACCCAATTCATGTGTTCTCAGCGACTAATGCTCGTTGGGAACTAGTATCAATGGATTTGTTGGCAAATTTTGCAGAAACTGAAAGAGGGAACAAACACTTGCTCGTAATGGTTGACAATTTTTCATGGTATTACGAACTAGTTCCTATCCCAAACAAAACAGTAGAAAATTTAGCCAGTGCATTCCATGACCAAATAATTTGTAGATATAGTATGCCAAAAATTAATCCTCTCAGATAATGGTCCCAAGTTCAAAAACAATAGTTTGTGTAAACTACATAACACTAAAAATGTATTATGCCATATCATCCAGCACGTAATGGGTTAGCAGAGCGTACTAACAGGAAAGTGTTAGATGCCTCGAGTGTCACGCTGAATTTTGATAACAGTAATTGGGACGAGTTCATACCCTTAATTCAGTGTGCCATAAATTCTTTAATTAATGCCTCTACAGGAGACACTCCTCATGCTATTCTTTATCGTACGGATAAGATCCTCTCTAATGATGTGATTAATGTACCCCCTTCCCCTGCTCCTTTGTATAACCTAGATGATTTTGTTCAAGTAAAGCGCAGACAAATGCAATTAGTCTTCAAGAAAATATGAGAACACTTGTCCAATGCAACTTCAGAGTTTACCTGAGCAAGGAATGCACAAGCTAAGCCCAGTAAGATAACTGTCGGATCTGTAGTAATGGTACTTCTTAATCAACACAGGTCTGACCCTATGTACAAGCTAAGTAATTTTTGGGTCCATATAAGGTAATAGAGCTTATCAAGGTAACAAGCACATACTTAAGAATTTGTTAACAAGAGAGTTTATAAATGAACATTTAGACCCATGAAGTTAGCTAAAATGACTGCTGAATAGACTGATCCAGAAGATGACAATGACCCTACTCAGACAGCTTCTTCTATTGGGATACCACCTACTGTGGTTGACAGACCACTTGACATCAAGCTACCCAATGCCAGCACCTATAATCTTAGATCTAGACCTGTAGTCTCAACTGTGCACTCATCATATGTCCATTGGCTAGATGTTAACAAGATTAACCACCCAGATGACACCAGGGCACATGCAGTTCCATCTGTTCCTGACCTTCAGTCAGAGTCAGAGTTGTAGAGTGCTCTTGATGAACTAGGTGTTGGCATTCGCAGAATCTATAATTAAGTGCATTCTGCAGTTGTAATTCTGGTAACTCCACCCCCCATGTGTTTAATTATTACTGTATAATGCATTGTACATACCTCTTTCAACTTTGTTTTGTGTCTTTATTCAGATGCATTGTAAAACCTACTGTGCCATTTGTATTTTTACAGTGCATGTCATCAAGAGTTCCATTACTGTTATAGCAACCACATTGAGGCCAGTGATTCCAGACTGCTATCACTAAGATGTTAGTCTTCTCAGTTCAGTCCTTGTAAATAGCTTGTAAATATTGTACATTAACTTTCATCTTGCTATCTAATTTTAAAATTCACTGTGGTTGTTAGGTCATAACTCTTGTTCCATTAATGCAGATAATTGACTATTTTCCAAGCACATGCCATAAACACAAGATGTTGATAATTTTGTTTTAGGCAATACTTAGAGTTGTATTGTTCATACCTAATGCTTAGACATGCTTATGTTCTTCATGCTCTTGCTCCAGTTGATGCACTGTTACCATAATTTTTCACTGAGTAAATTATGTTCAAATTTTTGGGCACATGCCAAGCGGTGTTAGTATTAATGCACACCTGATCCATCTTTTAATGTTTAATCTGAAACTTTACATGTAAGCCATTATTGTACGCCACGGAGGGTCCTTCAGTATCATTGTAACTAGCTAGCCAGAGATTGTCGACAAGGGACATCGACATGGGAGCGTGTCTGAGCGGTGTTATCCTTCTAATTCCAGGACGGCTGGTGTATAGCCAATCCTGTGGCCATGCAGTGGGCCCATGACGTCATTTCTTAGAGCAGCGCAGTAGCCGCTTTCAAGTAAGCTGCCAGTACCACACATACCTAGATTAGGACCTCAGGACCCTGGTGCGCTGGTTATATATTCTGTTACCACAACCAATGAAGTCCAAGAAGTCAGACTGAGTATCTCTTCAGACCCAAGCAAGATCCCATCAACAACGAAATAACTAACGCTTCGATTAATAATCCCAGAGTCCTATGTTGCCTTATTACAAACATTTATGCATGGATTTTTTTCGTTTTAAATTCTTACTAATCATAACTCCCAGATCCATTTCACAATCTGATTTCGCAATCTCCACACCATCTACTTCGTATCTTGTAACTATCATCATTACCTAGTCTCAAAACCTTACATTTGTCAGCATTAAACTGCATCTGCCAATCTTTTGACCATTTCAAAACCTTACTTGGATCGTCTTTAAGTGATCACGAGTCTTTTTCCGTGTTTATTACCCTCCCGATTTTTGTATCGTCGGCAAATTTGCAAATGTTACTGCTCAAACCTGAATCTAAATGATTTATATATATTATGAATAAGAGTGGTACCAGAACAGAGCTTTGAGGCACTCCAATTGCAACATTTTCCCAGTCTGACTTAACCCCATTTATATTAACTCTGCTTCCTTTGGTATAGCCATGCCCTAATCCAACTTAATATAGCACCCCCAATACCACGAGACTCAATCTTTATAATCAGTCTTTCATGTGGCACTGTATCAAAGCTTTGCTAAAGTCAAGGTACACAGCATCATAAACCTTACCACTATCAACTGCCTCAATTACGCTGGAATAAAATGATAGAAAATTTGTTAAACATGAACGGCCATTTGTAAAACCATGTGAATCATTATTTATGTTTTTCAAAACATAAATTAACTACCATAATCCCCTTTACTCCACCTAGACCCTCATTTTCTTTTTTCCCCATCAACATTATTTCCTAAGCCCAACTCGACTTTCAGTCCCTTCAGCTTTTTCAGACCTCTTGACTTCGTCAGCTTCCACAGGCCCTACAGCCCCTCACCTCTCCTCAGCTTACTCACCCCCCCCCTCCTCCACCCCCCCCTCCACACACCGTCACCATACGCCCAATTTTTCTCTCAACGCCTTATCCAAGAGTCTTCCTTGAGACGCAAGGAAGCCTCAGACCCTATTTTTCAACGGGCGGGAAGCATGTTGTTATAGTTCTTGTATCCCAGGTCATGGAGGGTGACCTGGAGGGTGACCTGGAGGGTGACCTGGAGGGTGACCTGGAGGGTGACCTGGAGGGTGACCTGGGGGTGACCTGGAGGGTGACCTGGAGGGTGACCTAGGGTGACCTGGAGGGTGACCTGGAGGGTGACCTGGAGGGTGACCTAGAGGGTGACCTGGAGGGTGACCTGGAGGGTGACCTGGAGGGTGACCTAGAGGGTGACCTGGAGGGTGACCTGACCTGGAGGGTGACCTGGAGGGTGACCTGGAGGGTGACCTGGAGGGTGACCTACCTGGAGGGTGACCTAGAGGGTGACCTGGAGGGAGAGAGGGTGACCTGGAGGGTGACCTAGAGGGGTGACCTGGAGGGTGACCTAGAGGGGTGACCTGGAGGGTGACCTGGAGGGTGACCTAGAGATGTGACCTGGAGGTTGACCTGGAGGGTGACCTGGGCTACACACACATGAAGTTGAGGAATGAAATAAGGGACTTAGGCGTGCATCTTGACATGCAAATGCAGAACAATTGCAGTAAAAATACTGACAAGAATATATGTTACTACCATGATTTACTCACTAGTTTGAATACAAGCAGGTTAATATATGCACTACTGACGACCATATTTGTGTCCAGAGGTCCCTTAGGGTACCTCCCTCCCTCCTTCCCTCATGGTACCTCCCTCTCCTCCTCCCCCCTTAAGGGAGGGTACCCCCTTCAGTGAGGTACCCCCTTCAGGGGTAAGGTACCCCCCTTCAGGGGTATCTCACTCCCTCTTCCCTCCCTTCAGGGGTACCTACCTCCCTCCTTCCTCCCTTCAGGGTACATCCCTCTCTCTTCCCTCCCTTCAGGGTACCTCCCTCCCTCCTCCCTCCCTTCTGGGCAGGTTCCTACGCCACCACCACCTTCCTTAATGATCTTGACAAGACTCGAGAGCTGGTGCCTAGCTGTGAACGCCAACACCAGAAGGTAAGGCTGCCACAGAAGGTAAGGCAGCCACAGAAGGTAAGGCAGCCACAGAGGGTAAGGCTGCCACAGAGGGTAAGGCAGCCACAGAAGGTAAGGCAGCCACAGAAGGTAAGGCTGCCACAGAGGGTAAGGCAGCCACAGAGGGTAAGGCAGCCACAGAGGGTAAGGCAGCCACAGAGGGTAAGGCAGCCACAGAGGGTAAGGCAGCCACAGAGGGTAAGGCAGCCACAGAGGGTAAGGCTGCCACAGAGGTAAGGCTGCCACAGAGGGTAAGGCAGCCACAGAGGGTAAGGCAGCCACAGAGGGTAAGGCAGCCACAGAGGGTAAGGCAGCCACAGAGGGTAAGGCAGCCACAGAGGGTAAGGCTGCCACAGAAGGTAAGGCAGCCACAGAGGGTAAGGCAGCCACAGGGGTAAGGCAGCCACAGAGGGTAAGGCAGCCACAGAGGGTAAGGCAGCCACAGAGGGTAAGGCAGCCACAGAGGGTAAGGCAGCCACAGAGGGTAAGGCAGCCACAGAGGTAAGGCAGCCACAGAGGGTAAGGCAGCCACAGAAGGTAAGGCTGCCACAGAAGGTAAGGCAGCCACAGAAGGTAAGGCAGCCACAGAGGGTAAGGCAGCCACAGAGGGTAAGGCAGCCACAGAAGGTAAGGCAGCCACAGAAGGTAAGGCAGCCACAGAGGGTAAGGCAGCCACAGAGGTAAGGCAGCCACAGAAGGTAAGGCAGCCACAGAGGGTAAGGCAGCCACAGAAGGTAAGGCTGCCACAGAGGGTAAGGCAGCCACAGAAGGTAAGGCTGCCACAGGGGTAAGGCTGCCACAGAGGGTAAGGCAGCCACAGAAGGTAAGGCTGCCACAGAGGGTAAGGCAGCCACAGAGGTAAGGCAGCCACAGAGGGTAAGGCAGCCACAGAAGGTAAGGCAGCCACAGAGGGTAAGGCAGCCACAGAGGGTAAGGCTGCCACAGAGGGTAAGGCTGCCACAGAGGGTAAGGCAGCCACAGAGGGTAAGGCAGCCACAGAGGGTAAGGCTGCCACAGAAGGTAAGGCTGCCACAGAGGGTAAGGCTGCCACAGAGGGTAAGGCAGCCACAGAGGGTAAGGCAGCCACAGAAGGTAAGGCAGCCACAGAGGGTAAGGCTGCCACAGGGGTAAGGCAGCCACAGAGGGTAAGGCAGCCACACAGGAAGGTAAGGCTGCCACAGAAGGTAAGGCAGCCACAGAAGGTAAGGCAGCCACAGAGGGTAAGGCAGCCACAGAGGGTAAGGCTGCCACAGAGGGTAAGGCTGCCACAGAGGGTAAGGCAGCCACAGAGGGTAAGGCTGCCACAGAAGGTAAGGCTGCCACAGAGGGTAAGGCTGCCACAGAGGGTAAGGCAGCCACAGAGGGTAAGGCAGCCACAGAAGGTAAGGCAGCCACAGAGGGTAAGGCTGCCACAGAGGGTAAGGCAGCCACAGAGGGTAAGGCAGCCACAGAGGGTAAGGCAGCCACAGAAGGTAAGGCTGCCACAGAAGGTAAGGCAGCCACAGAGGGTAAGGCAGCCACAGAGGGTAAGGCAGCCACAGAAGGTAAGGCTGCCACAGAGGGTAAGGCAGCCACAGAAGGTAAGGCTGCCACAGAAGGTAAGGCAGCCACAGAGGGTAAGGCTGCCACAGGGGTAAGGCAGCCACAGAAGGTAAGGCTGCCACAGAAGGTAAGGCTGCCACAGAGGGTAAGGCAGCCACAGAAGGTAAGGCTGCCACAGAAGGTAAGGCAGCCACAGAGGGTAAGGCAGCCACAGAGGGTAAGGCAGCCACAGAGGGTAAGGCAGCCACAGAAGATAAGGCTGCCACAGAGGGAAAGGCAGCCACAGAGGGTAAGGCTGCCACAGGGGGTAAGGCAGCCACAGAAGGTAAGGCAGCCACAGAGGGTAAGGCAGCCAAAGAGGGTAAGGCTGCCACAGGGGGTAAGGCAGCCACAGAAGGTAAGGCAGCCACAGAGGGTAAGGCAGCCACAAAAGGTAAGGCAGCCACAGAGGGTAAGGCAGCCACAGAGGGTAAGGCAGCCACAGAGGGTAAGGCTGCCACAGGGGGTAAGGCTGCCACAGGGGGTAAGGCAGCCACAGAAGGTAAGGCTGCCACAGAGGGTAAGGCTGCCACAGAGGGTAAGGCTGCCACAGGGGGTAAGGCAGCCACAGAGGGTAAGGCTGCCACAGAGGGTAAGGCAGCCACAGAGGGTAAGGCTGCCACAGGGGGTAAGGCAGCCACAGAGGGTAAGGCAGCCACAGAAGGTAAGGCTGCCACAGAGGGTAAGGCTGCCACAGAGGGTAAGGCAGCCACAGAGGGTAAGGCTGCCACAGAGGGTAAGGCAGCCACAGAGGGTAAGGCAGCCACAGAGGGTAAGGCAGCCACAGAAGGTAAGGCAGCCACAGAGGGTAAGGCTGCCACAGGGGGTAAGGCAGCCACAGAGGGTAAGGCAGCCACAGAAGGTAAGGCTGCCACAGAGGGTAAGGCAGCCACAGAGGGTAAGGCTGCCACAGAAGGTAAGGCTGCCACAGAGGGTAAGGCAGCCACAGAGGGTAAGGCAGCCACAGAGGGTAAGGCAGCCACAGAGGGTAAGGCTGCCACAGAAGGTAAGGCTGCCACAGAAGGTAAGGCAGCCACAGAAGGTAAGGCAGCCACAGAAGGTAAGGCTGCCACAATAGGTTAGGCTGCCACAATAGGTAAGGCTGCCACAGAAGGTAAGGCAGCCACAATAGGTAAGGCTGCCACAATAGGTAAGGCTGCCACAGAAGGTAAGGCAGCCACAGAAGGTAAGGCAGCCAGAGAAGGTAAGGCAGCCACAAAAGGTAAGGCTGCCACAGAAGGTAAGGCTGCCACAATAGGTAAGGCAGCCACAAAAGGTAAGGCAGCCAGAAAAGGTAAGGCAGCCACAGAAGGTAAGGCTGCCACAATAGGTAAGGCAGCCAACGGAAGGTAAGGCTGCCACAGAAGGTAAGGCTGCCACAGAGGGTAAGGCAGCCACAGAAGGTAAGGCTGCCACAATAGGTAAGGCAGCCACAGAAGGTAAGGCAGCCACAGAGGGTAAGGCAGCCACAGAAGGTAAGGCTGCCACAATAGGTAAGGCAGCCACAGAAGGTAAGGCAGCCACAAAAGGTAAGGCAGCCACAGAAGGTAAGGCAGCCACAGAAGGTAAGTGTGAGATTTTTTTTCTTTGACAATTATCAAAAGAAAGTAAGTCCTATTGATGTTACGTTAATCGTAACTACCTCGCAAGAGAGGCAGACCTTAAACAGCAAGAGCTGCCAGTGGCAGATATTTAATCTTAAAGCCTAAGATCATAGGACCGCGGGAGCAAACCGCCAGGCGAAACCACCCGGGTAACACCTGTCACTTAGGTCGCTGGCTCCTCCTAGTTGACAACTAATAAAGGGTAGCCGACGGATTCTCACTTCGTATTTATAGAAGTGTGGTGCTGTGCAATGGACTCGAGCTTTAGATACAGACTTGATATGAACATAAGCAGGCAAAGCGTTGCAGAACATGAAATGTGGGGCAGTAATATTGGAAGGTTTGACGTAAACGACCGTTTTCTATAACAAACAATTTATTCACAAAATAAACTAGAACTACTACACAGTGAATTGACGTTACTTTACTGTCACTCCAGTGGCACATTCAAGAACAGCTAATCAACAGCCTGATGGACCCACGGGATCCTTCCCGTCGTCGCTGACTGAACAATGACACTAACTGAACAAAGTGGTGCCCACTGGTGACGCAAGCTTGCAATCAATATTGTCACGGCTTCACAGTGAACAATACTCTAATCACTAAACTTGACTGGCGCTCGCTGCTCTCAACGAGGTACCAAGTAACAAGGCGGTTAATCCAAGAATGATAACCCCTTATAAAAATCTTACGTTAACACTTGTCTCTCAGGACAATCAACAACAAAAGTTACTCTAATGAATTTAAACAATTACGTTAACACACACGTGTCACAACGACACTTAAATGGCAACAATAACTCGTAAATCAATTAATTACATCAACTTGAAAGTCAAGCATTCGGTGAGTAATTCCCAATTAATTACTGAATACAACAGCCTATTAATTCAGACGAGTATTGATAAAGCCTACTGTCTCTCAACTGACAGTTCACTTCCGGTCTTACGACAAGATTACCTTAACGAGGGTAGACTACTGTACACACACAAGGTTACAACACACTACGTGTAAACAACAACATCAACACCTGGTGAATTCACTAAGTGGCGGTTACTAATTCTCCTTAATTAGCTACGAGTGCTTAATCACTCTGTCCACAGACAGATCTGATCAGTCCAACGAATTACAGCAGCTTAAGTACAGCGCAATTGACTCCGATCATAACAGACCGATCAACCCCTTACGTTAATCAATCAATTAACGACAGCTCGTTAAATCGTTAACACTACGTTAGTCTTCACTTGACAATTCCTCCACGGCGTGAACTTCACTGTGACTGTTGCCTTTACACGTCTCTACGTTAATCACAACAATGTTCAACGAACAAGTGACCTCGTTAAGTAAATCGTGACCCCCGGTGACGTTAACTGACTTTAATTCTCACGGAATCCTCCACAGTACACAACGCCTTCCACCAAGGACAACTTGTCTACGGTTTACACACGGTACAACACAGTACATCACAGTACATCACAGTACAACACAGTACATCCTTGCCACTCACGGCAAAACTTGTAAATGATTACCCAGTAAATTATTCCCCAATAATTCACACTTTACCACCACACAACAGTAAAATAAGCGCTGGCCAATATAATAATGAAAATTATTTATAACCAAGGGAAACCTCCCTGTTACCACTTTCACTGCTGAAAAAGGGAATCAAATTACAGCAAATTACATACACGGTACATAGAGAACATAGAAGCAATTAACTCACTGTACTCCACCACTGGATGTGTCTCTCTGTGTCCTCACACACGTCAAAATCACAGTTGGGCCCAACCTCAACTTGGTGACGTCAAACAGGGTAACTCACACGTCTCCAATTCCCATTCACCTCACTAGGTGATCACAGGGACAGAGGATAGACGGAACACTGGGGACGAACCCAGCTTCAGAGTTTTATTACCCAAACTGAAACAGTGTACTGTACTTACATCACATGCGGGCCCGCTACACACACTCATACATTCGTCACCCTCATGCACTCCCACTGCTGCTGCTGGATGATGACGTAGACGTCCTCACTTCCTACACGTGGTCAGGTGGAGCACAGGGTCGTCGACCACGGGTTTTAGCTCCACACACAGCGACCAGGTGTCGCGGGCACTCAGGCCTTGGCCGACCAGGGTGTGCGCACAACAGATATACACAGCGGGGATGCGGTACCACGCCCTTCCACTTGACAAGGTACCCCAGGATACGACGGTACACGGTGCTACACGGTACACGCGACAGAGTTCTACACTGTTCGTTCGTTTTCTCAGAGTTTCGTATTTCAGGCTTCTCTCATAACACTGAAACCTTCTCTAGCACGTCTCACTGCAGTACCTTCACGCACAGATGCGTTAGACGGCTGATGTCACTATCCTAGCGCGATAATTAACGGCCTCACCTAGTCCAGTTGCTCTAAGATGGCGTCTCACTATCCCGCGCTTAGGCGACAAAGTTCACACTGGTACGGTTCATGCACCTTCCCGATTACCGGATTCTTACGGACGGCACACGGCAAGATAGCACGAATATAGGCGTGACTTTAGTAACGTTGCAGGCGGTATTTCCCGTGGCTTGGCCTAGCACGGGAAGATACGTCTTCCCTAGCAAGCGTATGAGGTAAGAATGACTTTTCCCGCCAAGTCGGCCTCAAGCGTACCATGTGGTACCCCTCAGCGTCTTGACCAATCACGGTTCAGCATTCCTGAGGCCCAGGGGCCTCGGCCAATGGCGCACCTGCCTCATGACGCTACCCCCCTCGCTCACGAGGTGGACACGTGATAGGGGGGTTGGTCTACAGCCGTTAACCCCCCATACCTCCCTCTCTACACTTGAATTGTACCAAATCTCCCTGAAATCAACTCCCTCCTGTAATTTCCTTCACAGACCTGATACAGCGATCAGAATGACATCACTAGCTAGCATATGTCCTGGGCTGTCCATTGACACCCAACACGACTGTGGAAAAGTTTATAATCAGAAAGTTGAATCATGGTGCACATCACTGGTGCACTATGCAATTTCGTACTTCATTCAGTGCACGAGAGAGCAGGAAAAATATGTCTCCTGACATCAACCTCCCACTAAGGGTTTATTTCACTGGAAGCGAAATACACCCCACCATTTTACCAGCTCGAGGGTGCACTGTGCACGAGCTGTCACATACACTTTGACAGCTCACTTCCGGCTGGGTAGTAGTGGGTAGAGACTCCGTTTTCTATGCGTCGTCGCCCTGAGAGACTTGGGGTGACTCCTCCGGTTCGTCCTGGGTAGTGTTACCTGACTTAGGCGCGGAGGGGTGCTCGGCTTCAGGGCCAGGCTCTAGCCGGCTCGACGCCTCGAAGCTAGGCTGGACCCCAAGCTCTGCAGCTCCGGCTTCAGTCTGTGTCATACCGGACACACTAGCAACACCTTGGGATGGACTACCCGGAGAGGCACTATCTTCACTCTCCTCTGGCCTTGATGACGCATCATCACGTTCCTCAGCTGTTAAGTGCAGACCGCTTACCTCACTGAGCACCGGGTCACTAACCTGCTCCTCTGGCGTGTGCGACCTGCTCAACCAATCAGCACCCACATTCTCCGTCCCTTGATGTACTCGACCCTGAACTTAAACTGTTGTAAGAATAGGGCCCACCGCATAATCCTAGGATTAGAGTTCTTTAATGTACCCAAGTGGCTCAGAGGCTGATGGTCTACTTGGAAGGTAAACCGCCTTCCATACACATACTGATAGAATTTTTTAATGCCTACCACAGCTGCTAACAGTTCCCGCTCGACTGTCGAGTACCGACGCTCTACGTCACTCAACTTCCGGCTGTAGTAGGCGACCGGCCACACTAGGCCGTCATGCTCCTGCAGAAGTACGGCTCCCACTCCTGTGTTGGAAGCATCAGTTCTGAGGATGTATTCCTTATCCTCGTCGGGCAGCCTCAAGATAGGCTGCTCGACCATCTTCTTTTTCAAGCAAGCAAAAGAAGCGCCTTCCTCCCCGTCCAGTTGACCTTATTAGGAGCAGCCTTCTTTGTCAACTCTGTTAAGGGATAGGCTACAGAGGCGAAGTCCGGAATGAACTTCCTGTAGTAACCCACCAGACCAAGGAATGACCTCACCTGCGTCTTGGTGGTGGGTGGTACAGCATCCTGTATCTTCTGTACCTTATCAGGTAGAGGCTTGGAACAGCCTCCACCGATCACATGCCCCAGGTACTTGACCTCGGCGCATCCCACCTCACACTTGGTAGGTTTGGCGACCATGCCAACTCCTTGCAGCCGTGAGAATACCTGTCTCAGGAGCTGCAGATGCTCCTCCCAAGTGGTAGAGTGAATAAGTACATCATCCACAAATACTTCCACTCCTTCGATGCCCCCCAGGATCTTCCTCATAGTCCTGTTGAACACTGCGGGGGCATTCACCAGCCCAAATGGGAGAACAGTGAATTGATACAGCCCCTCACTAGTCATAAAAGCTGTGCATCTTTTGCTATCGTGATGCAGTGGGATCTGCCAGAATCCCTTTGTCAGATCCAGCTTCGAGAAATACTTGCTTGGCGCTAGCCTAGCGAAAATCTCATCTTGATTAAACATGGGTTCTGCATCGAACTCTATGACCGAGTTCAATTTCCTGAAGTCGAGACAAATCCTTACTCCCCCCTCAGGTTTCTTCACTATCACCATGGGGCTGGAATAGGGGGAAGTAGACTTTTCAATTACACCTTCTCTTTCCATCTCCTTCAGTTCAGCCCTGACCTGGGGACTAGGTGATGGGGAACAGGATAAGGTTTGGTGCGTACCGCCTGTCTTTCCATTAGCGGTACTCGGTAACCTTCCACATTAGCTACCTTGGTAACATCCGAGAGTACGCCACTGAACTCCTTCGTCAGCTGTCTGGCCTGTGTACTCTGTTCTGGAGTCAGTCGATCGCTAATCTTTACGTCTTTGTATGTCTCGTTCTGTTTGCGATTAAACAATCGTGGCTGACCTACCTCGCTGTCATCACTGATGACCGACACCCCTGCAATAAATGCAGTGTGTACTGGGTGGGGAACTAGCCCTGTCCCCTCCCGATTCCGCTTTGAAGATTTCTTACTTCCTCTACCCTGCCGCCTCTGTTCCTTGGGCTGGGTAGTGGCGACCGTGACTTGGCTACCAGCTGGAGCGGACCGCGCGGGTCCCTTTGAACTAGATCCCGTTTTCTGTTGGCGGAAAGGAGCAGGCTTCCCCCGTTTTCCTTGCGCCTGCTGCCTCTGTTCCTTAGCGGGGAGGCAGCCATGGCTTGGCTACCAGCTGACTGGCGCGTGACGTCACCTCCAGCTGGTGTGGGTCCCGTTCTCTGTGAGTCACTTCCACAGGACCGACTCTTACGATTTGACACTCCAGGGGCGTTTCCCAACAACAACCCATATACAGCGTCCTTGCATTTCACCGCTCGTATTTTACCTTTTACATAGGGTGTGTCAACAATCAGGGATACCTCGATCATGTCCTCTGGGTACCATCAGGGTATCTTACATGAATGGTCCTGCTGTCTCGTTCCCAGGCTTGACTAGGCTCTCTCGGACCATATGAGTGGTAGCTCCTCTGTCTCGAAAGAGGTGTCCACTTACCATTAACATAACCTTTTGCTGTCTCCAGGGTGTACTCCAGAGGATCACCTCCCTCGTGGGCACCCAGACCAGCAATCTGTGCATGTGTTCCCCCCTTTTCTGCACGCTTGCCCTTCTTACACTGAGCTGCCTTGTGACCTGGCAGGTGGCAAGTATAAAGAGGGGTCC
>WNGS01006288.1:2785-13105 GCA_020271785.1 Procambarus virginalis | reverse complement strand
GCTACTTAATAAAGTCACTGGATGCTACTTAATATAGTCACTGGATGCTACTTAATAAAGTCACTGGATGCTACTTAATAAAATCACTGGGGATGCTACTTAATAAAGTCACTGGATGCTACTTAATAAAGTCACTGGATGCTACTTAATAAAGTCACTGGATGCTACTTAATAAAGTCACTGGATGCTACTTAATAAAGTCACTGGGGATGCTTCTTAATAAAGTCACTGGATGCTACTTAATAAAGTCACTGGGGATGCTTCTTAATAAAGTCACTGGGATGCTACTTAATAAAGTCACTGGATGCTACTTAATAAAGTCACTGGATGCTACTTAATATAGTCACTGGATGCTACTTAATAAAGTCACTGGATGCTACTTAATAAAGTCACTATAGGAGCGAGAAGAGCGCCTGAGGACACCTATAGACACTAAGTAAGTGGGTGGCTAGGAAGTCCCAGGCGATAACTATAAGATTCTCTCTTATAAGTCAACTCTAACTATTAGTTACAGTTGACTTATAAAGGGCTGTTGGGCTGTGAGAATCATCTTAAGGAGACGCCCAGGTCCTCACACACTAACCTGGAGCATGAAGTATGAGGTAATGTCTCATACTTCATGCTTCGGACTATGTCTATCCTCTTCTCACACTCTCCTCACCATCATCTCATCTATCCCCCATCGCCTTTTCCCTCCCGATGTCTCCCTTACTCATTCTTACCCCTTCCATGCTACCCTTCCTTGCGACTCCAAGAATTCTTAACCTTTTCTCTCGTACCAGTCAATAACTGTATTCATAAATGACTGCACGTTTACCACAGCCCCGCTCCTGTGCCAGGTAAGTCCACTACGGGCTCACCATAGCCCGTGGTACTTGCCCCGCTCCTGTGCCAGGTAAGTCCACTACGGGCTCACCATAGCCCGTGGTACTTGCCCCGCTCCTGTGCCAGGTAAGTCCACTACGGGCTCACCATAGCCCGTGCCCGTGCTACTTGCCCCGCTCCTGTGCCAGGTAAGTCCACTACGGGCTCACCATAGCCCGTGCCCGTGCTACTTGGAACTTGTTCCGAGTAGCTGAATCTATAACAACAATACACAGTTAACTTACACTATTTACCGGCTATAAGACGCCAATGATGTCTAAGGATGTTGTAAATTTGTTTAGTATCTTTCTTCATAAATTTAATATTAGTGATTTGCTAAGAAGATTTTTTAGAGGAAAATCTCTGTTTTTGTGGTTGGTTGGACCAACGGTTGGTCCAACCAACAATACGGTTCGTTGGATCAAACGCTTGCGGCCTATCCGCCTACAAATACTGCAGTTTACAAAATTAAAAATGAAAATACATTAGCAATTTATACGACACAAAATGGGGTACCCAGGTGCGCCCGGATCTGTCCATTCCCCCCCACCCCTCAGTACGTTGACAAACTCTATGGAAAACCAATCCCTTATTTCAGACTTAATTTGAAAGATGCACGAGGCCAATTGTTGCAGGCATCTGGCCTCAAACCTCGAACTGAGACACTTTTTTTTTATAGATCTCGCTACTCCCATCAACTCCTTGCTACTTTCAACCCCAGAAGGCTGGTCAACCCTCTACCCCAGAAGCTTCCCACTCTCATCACCCCCCCCCCTCCCCCTCTCTCTACTGCTCCAGTGTGCCAATCTAATCAGCACCGTTTCCGTGTTCTTAAGTGTAATCTCCTCTCAACCGATTGGTTGTGGGTTCAATTCCCGGGTCTCTGTTCATCTAGCAGTCAATGGGTATTTAAGAGCTAGTCGACTGTTGTGGATTGCATCCTGGGAAATGGCCAGTCGTTGGCTAGGGAGAGGTCTCATTAAGCCTAACAGGATCGTGTCTCGTACAATGGGAAACACCATGACCTTTAACAATCTTATTCTATTTACTCTCCATTCTGACCGTCTGTGCCACCTCTCATAGTGACAGCTTCAAGGTCTCTGTCTCTAACTCCGTCCACAACCTCCATCCACTTTCCCCCTCAACCTGTCCTCCCCAATACCCCACCACACGTCCAAAACCCATCCCACTTCCTCCCCACATAATTCATTCCGAGCCTCGCACCCGTCATCATTCATCCCCTCTCCCCTCCTTCACCATTTATCCCCCCTCCCCTCCTTCACCATTCATCCCCCCTCTTCACCATTTACTCCTCCACCCTCAACCATTCAACCATCTCAATCAATATACATCAATCCCATATCCCTTGCTCTCTCTGCTTTCTCACAATCAATGCTGGATCCACCGCTACTTAATCCACCCATCCCATGTCCCATCTATCCCCCTCCATTCCCATACTGCACTGGACCCCCACCCCCCATTTAAGACGCTCCTTACCCCCTCCATCACTGACTTCTTACCCCCACAACCCACACGTCTTTCCCCCCCCCCCACACAGCTAACTCTCCCCCTTCCCACACTTCCACCCACAAATGAGTCCACACCAATTCTAGGAACCTTTCAGAGTCAACCAGCCCCCCCCCTCCAAATCCCCCCCCCCCCGCCATATGATCTCCAAAAACCCCTCCTATCCTCCCTCCAAAATTCCTATCCCCTCTCTCTCCCTCCCTCTCTGACTTTTCAGCCAGAACCATCTTACCAACTCTACCTTCATTTCAATCTTGTTAAAATCGTCAACAACTTGACTGATAAAAAGGCTGAAGCAGAGAGAGTCTGGGGAGATGGAGAGCGGAGTGTCCGAGGGTGGTGCTGGGGACCTGAGACACTAGGGACGGGGGCCCAGCACCACATATCATGGGTCCTAGGACACTCCTAGGGGGCCTAGTGGTGTACATCAGGGGACTAGTAGCACACACCAGGGGGACATCATAAGGACACACATAAGGACACATCAGGAGGACATCAGGGGGAGACCAGAGTACCAGGAGATGGAGGCTATAATAGGGGGCAAGACATACCATTGGGACAAGATAATATTAGGGGAGCTAGGACACCAGGAGGACTATGAGAAGACTAAAGCTAGAAAAAACAAATGATTAGTTAACTAGGTTAGGACGAGGCCACATTTAGAACACACGAAATACTGTGGGATTAGGATGATATCACGGGATCTGAAGGACGCCAGGGGACCGGACACGAGGCTTTAGGAGAACACCAGATGCGAAGGAAGATATCCCAGTCGCTCGGGGCTATAGTCTCACCCAACTCTGCCTGGTATTACCGAGAGGTAGGTGCCCAACATGCGCGGGTCGACTCCATTGCTCACATTAAAACATATAGTCGGCTCCTACATGAACTGCCTGGAAGATGGTGGTGTAAAACAGGTGGCTGGCAGAGTCCCTCGATTTCTTCAGACGAAAACGATGAACGTGTGGTGAGAGGGAAAGAAAGGTGGATGAGTGAGAGGAGGAGACGGTAGATGTAGGGGGGAGAAAGTTGATGAGCGGAGATGGGAAGAAAGGGGAGGAGAAATCGAAAGGGAGGAGAAGGGAGATGGGAAGAGAGGGACGGGAGGAAGGGATATGAGAAGTGAGGGAAGGAAGGGGGAGAGGAATAGGGAAACATACGAGAGATGGGCTAATGGGGAAGGTGGAGAGAGAGACCTGGGCGACACCGGATAAACCTCCACAATTATACACATATATAAACAACATTGTCCAGCGAAACAAAACAATTTTAAAGACAATGAAAATTCAGAGAGATCGACTGAGATGACTATAACAGCACAGCATATTCCAACCAAAAAAAATCAATCATTAAAATGCAACCAACAGCCGTGAAGGAGGGAACGACCATAGTAATGGGGCCGAGAGTGACTGCTCTCCCACGGCACGAGGGGACACTGCCAGCATCCCCTCGGGTGGCGGAGATGAACAGCATCCCAACCAATACGTAAATCAGGGCAACTCGGAATTTTAATATGGAAAATGGGAAGCTCTGAATCAGGGGATAAGCGCGGGGGATGCAAATCATAATTCACATTCGCGGGGGAGAGAGAAAGCGACCATAAGATTCAAGCATGAATGAAAACACGGGAAGGACCTTAAGGAATATATGATAATAAAGGATGACGGAGAGAAGAATAAATAAGCGAAGGAGACAGAATAGAGAGCGTACCGATAGTCACCGAGGTCATAGGTCACGCCGTATCTACACAGAAAACGGAGGGAGGCGCAACCAAGACGCAAAATTTGCAGCTTCCCGATATTTCTGGTGTGTGAGGGCGGGCAGGGCCGCCAACCTGTGCAGGGCCGCCAACCTGTGTAGGGCCGCCAACCTGTGCAAGCAAACTGTCATGGCGGGAGCAGCAGGGCGCGAGGCCAGCTAAGATAACAAGGTAAATCCGATAAAATACGAGGCAGGAAACTAGAAAAGGGGAGTGGGGAGACGAGGGAACAGTCTTAATACCCATCAGCCCCTCACACCCCCCTCTAGGACCGTAGCCCCTCACACCCCCCGTCTAGGACCGTAGCCCCTCACCCCCCCCTCGAGGACCGTAGCCCCTCACACCCCCCTCGAGGACCGTAGCCCCTCACACCCCCCTCGAGGACCGTAGCCCCTCCAACCCCCCCTTTGAGGACCGTAGCCCCTCACACCCCCCTCGAGGACCGTAGCCCCTCACACCCCCCTCGAGGACCATAGCCCCTCACACCCCTCCTTTTGAGGACCGTAGCCCCTCACACCCCCTCGAGGACCGTAGCCCCTCACACCCCCTCGAGGACCGTAGCCCCTCACACCCCCTCGAGGACCGTAGCCCCTCACACCCCCTCGAGGACCGTAGCCCCTCACACCCCCCCTTTGAGGACCGCAGCCCTCACACCCCCTCGAGGACTGTAGCCCCTCACACCCCCCCCCCTCGAGGACCGTAGCCCCTCACACCCCCTCGAGGACCGTAGCCCCTCACACCCCCCCTTTGAGGACCGCAGCCCCTCACACCCCCCTCGAGGACTGTAGCCCCTCACACCCCCCCCCTCGAGGACCGTAGCCCCTCACACCCCCTCGAGGACCGTAGCCCCTCACACCCCCTCGAGGTCCGTAGCCCCCTCACACCCCCCCCCTCGAGGACCGTAGCCCCTCAAACCCCCCCCCTCGAGGACCGTAGCCCCTCGTACCCCCCCCTCGAGGACCGTAGCCCCTCACACCTCCCCCCTCGAGGACCGTAGCCCCTCACACCTCCCTCGAGGACCGTAGCCCCTCACACCCCTCGAGGAACGTAGCCCCTCACACCCCCTCGAGGACCGTAGCCCCTCACCCCCCCTCTAGGACCGTAGCCCCTCACACCCCCTCGAGGACCGTAGCCCCTCACCCCCCCTCGAGGACCGTAGCCCCTTACACCCCCTCGAGGACCGTAGCCCCTCACACCCCCCTCGAGGACCGTAGCCCCTCACACCCCCCTCGAGGACCGTAGCCCCTCACACCCCCCTCGAGGACTGTAGCCCCTCACACCCCCCCCTCGAGGACCGTAGCCCCTCACACCCCTCGAGGACCGTAGCCCCTCACACCCCCTCGAGGACCGTAGCCTCTCACACCCCCTCGAGGACCGTAGCCCCTCACAACCCCCCCTTTGAGGACCGCAGCCCCTCACACCCCCCTCGAGGACTGTAGCCCCTCACACCCCCCCCCCCCCCTCGAAGACCGTAGCCCCTCACACCCCTCGAGGACCGTAGCCCCTCACACCCCCCCTTTGAGGACCGCAGCCCCTCACCCCCCCTCGAGGACTGTAGCCCCTCACACCCCCCCTCGAGGACCGTAGCCCCTCACACCCCCTCGAGGACCGTAGCCCCTCACACCCCCCTCGAGGTCCGTAGCCCCCTCACACCCCCCCTCGAGGACCGTAGCCCCTCAAACCCCCCCTCGAGGACCGTAGCCCCTCATACCCCCCTCGAGGACCGTAGCCCCTCACACCTCCCCCCTCGAGGACCGTAGCCCCTCACACCCCCCCTCGAGGACCGTAGCCCCTCACACCCCCCGAGGACCGTAGCCCCTCACACCCCCTCGAGGACCGTAGCCCCTCACCCCCCCTCTAGGACCGTAGCCCCTCACACCCCCTCGAGGACCGTAGCCCCTCACCCCCCCCTCGAGGACCGTAGCCCCTCACACCCCCTCGAGGACCGTAGCCCCTCACACCCCCCTCGAGGACCGTAGCCCCTCACACCCCTCGAGGACCGTAGCCCCTCACACCCCCCTCGAGGACCGTAGCCCCTCACACCCCCCCTCGAGGACCGTAGCCCCTCACACCCCCCCTCGAGGACCGTAGCCCCTCACACCCCCCTCGAGGACCGTAGCCCCTCACACCCCCCTCGAGGACCGTAGCCCCTCACACCCCCCTCGAGGACCGTAGCCCCTCTCACCCCCCTCGAGGACCGTAGCCCCTCACACCCCCTCGAGGACCGTAGCCCCTCACACCCCCTCGAGGACCGTAGCCCCTCACACCCCCCTCGAGGACCGTAGCCCCTCACACCCCCCCTCGAGGACCGTAGCCCCTCACACCCCCCCTCGAGGACCGTAGCCCCTCACACCCCCCTCGAGGACCGTAGCCCCTCACACCCCCCCTCTAGGACCGTAGCCCCTCACCCCCCTCGAGGACCGTAGCCCCTCACATCCCCCTCTAGGACCGTAGCCCCTCACACCCCTCGAGGACCGTAGCCCCTCACACCCCCCCTCTAGGACCGTAGCCCCTCACACCCCTCGAGGACCGTAGCCCCTCACCCCCCTCGAGGACCGTAGCCCCTCACATCCCCCCTCTAGGACCGTAGCCCCTCACCCCCCTCGAGGACCGTAGCCCCTCACACCCCCTCGAGGACCGTAGCCCCTCACACACCCCCTCTAGGACCGTAGCCCCTCACACCCCCCCTCTAGGACCGTAGCCCTCACCCCCCTCGAGGACCGTAGCACCTCACACCCCCTCGAGGACCGTAGCCCGTCACCCCCCTCGAGGACCGTAGCCCCTCACACCCCCCTCGAGGACCGTAGCCCCTCACACCCCCCTCGAGGACCGTAGCCCCTCACACACCCCCTCTAGGACCGTAGCCCCTCACCCCCTCGAGGACCGTAGCCCCTCACACCCCACCTCTAGGACCGTAGCCCCTCACACACCCCCTCTAGGACCGTAGCCCCTCACACCCCCCCTCTAGGACCGTAGCCCCTCACCCCCCTCGAGGACCGTAGCCCCTCACACCCCCCTCGAGGACCGTAGCCCCTCACACCCCACCTCTAGGACCGTAGCCCCTCACACCCCCCTCTAGGACCGTAGCCCCTCACACCCCCCTCGAGGACTGTAGCCCCTCACACCCCCCCCCCTCGAGGACCGTAGCCCCCTCACACCTCCCCCTCGAGGACCGTAGCCCCTCACACCCCCCTCGAGGACCGTAGCCCCTCACACCCCCCCTCGAGGACCGTAGCCCCTCTCACCCCCTCGAGGACCGTAGCCCCTCACACCCCCTCGAGGACCGTAGCCCCTCACACCCCCTCGAGGACCGTAGCCCTTCACACCCCCCTCGAGGACCGTAGCCTCTCACACCCCCACACAGTTCCATCACTTTCATGTACAAACTACAGCAGGCCACTTTTCATTCCTCAACGTATATGCCAGAAGCCAGAAGCTCAATGTAACATTGCTCCCAGATCTAGACAATCATGGGACAATATACATGGGAGATTTTAATGCTAGACATATTACGCTGGGAGACATTACTAACAACGATAATGGATGCAAATTTATCAAATATGTTTATGACAACAGATTAACCGTGTATACTACGGATACCCAAACTCATTTATTGGGAGGCAGACTTGATTATGTAATGGGTAGAAACCTTGTGCAAGATAGGATGGAATGTTCGTTGGTAAATCACTTAGTTAGTGATCACTATGCAGTTTCTGCTTCCTATGAGGTACAGTGTGATGTACCTAATAGACATCAGAGACGGAAAATGAATATTCCATATGGCTTGCATGACCACTTTATTAATTGTATATCAAAATGGTATCAAGATTACACAATAACGACTGTAGAAGCCTTCTCCAGAGATCTCGTTGATACATTACTACCTACTACGACACATGGGTGTGTTGGGGAACAAGTCGTAAGCCTAGGAGAAGTGGGCAACACCTGCCACCACCCAAGTGGGTTCTCGACCCCGTATTTGTTAAAGAACATGAACGAGTAAAGCAACTTGGAGATACGTACAAACGAACCAAAGCACAAGGTGACTTACATGCATTTCTTGTTGCAAATAGAGAGATGAGAGACATGAGCAACGTTATACGTAATAAACATTGGGAAGAGTTCCTACAAAGTATAAATGAGCAAACAACACTTGTTGAAGTTTGGGAAAAGATACGAAAAATCTCTAGAAGCAACCCAACCAAACCATTGCACCACAGCCCAGTAGAACAAGCAAACATTCTCCTTGATCAGTGGGCACTAACATCAAGCTACGACTCACTTCCAATTAACATACAGCATAAACTTAATGACACACGCCCCAACAGACAACGAACCATCAATCTTGCCTGTACAGCTATCGACGTGTCGGACCTTAATGATGTAACTGAATGGGAATTAAATCATGCACTAAAGATGGGAAAATCAACTGCTCCTGGAGAGGACGGTATTACTTACAGTCTACTGAGATTAGTCTCACAAGTACCAGGTAATCCACTGTTAGTGCTGTACAGAATGAGTTTACGTGAAGGAGTATTACCTGATGCTTGGACAAAGAGTGTCATTGTTCCCATCCCCAAACCACACTCAGATAATTATAGACCCATATCTCTAACATCGTGTGGTTGTGTTTGTAAAGTGCTTGAATGTATTGTTCTCATGTATCGTATACAGGGAGACCTGTCCACCTCAATCTGTTGCCGATTGTATTGCCTGGGCTCAGTACATCAACACTTGATTTTGCCTGCATACTTCGCAACATATTGAAGCTTCCACCTCAAACAGTCTTCATCTGAGCCTCAGCAGTCAGCCCTCTTTGATCAGCAAACAGGGAAATCATAGTGGAACAGCTTGTCGAGCTGGGAATACAAGGAAATTAGCCTCTGAAATGGATATAAGCGGCTATTTCGTCTAATCGAACAGCCATATGTTTTGTTAATGGTGTCTTTAAAAGCACAGAGAAAGCAAACACTTTGAAACTGGGAACTCCACAAGGAGGGTCCTCAGCCCCTTGTTGGTCAACGTTCTGATGCATAAACTTATTAATGATCTTCCAACTAATAATGAAAACTCAGTCATTTGTTATGCTGATGATATATGTTTACATGCTGCCTCCGAGCCTAGAATGCAAGTTCTGCTCGATGCTTTTGCTACTAGAGCTGAGGAATGTGGCCTCCTTTTCTCTGTACAGAAAACTCGTGGCCTCATTCCATGTGGTATTCCACCACCCAATTATCAGATAGATGGGCGAGTACTTGAGAACTGCGAGTCTTACAGATACCTTGGTGTCCCTATTAACGACCCTGGGTACCTTTCTTCCCTCAAGAGGAGACTGTGGGAGAGATAAAGCCCTTGCGGGTCCTTGTTGGTGTCAATCATGGAATTAACGTGAGACTTGCTAGAATGTTTTATGTATCTTTATTACGCTATGTGATTGACTACAATGCTCCACATCTCACACTGTATACTGACAAAGAGCTGAAATCTCTTGAAACCTTGCAAAGCGAAGCTATGCGTCTCATCCTTGGGCTCCAAGTCCACGAGAATAGTTAATTGAGTGCAGAGTTAAAATTACCTACCATAAGTTAGAGAATTTTGTCTATTAGCACAGATTTCGGGCGTTGAAGGCATTGAGTAGATCTAGGCAACACATGTAGTTTCAAGCTAAACTTTCTAATATGCTGCATTCACCTGAGTTCTATAGAAGAAGAACGAAATCTGATTATGTATATTGGTTCTATAAGATAGCCAACTCCATCAAAATATTAAATATGTACACAACTCAACTAATGATTAATCAACCAATTACTTCATGGGATAACTGGGATTTAACAGTTGATTTTGTAAATGCGCCCAAGAAAGATATGTGCACTCTACATTATTAAACAGTTAACACTGAAAAGCATCACTGAAAGTACTCAGATTTTGGGTAACGATGTGTATCAGTGCTATACGAACGGCTACGGCTCTGTAGAAGAAAGGTGGACGATTGTACCGGATGGCCATGAATATATTTGAACAATCTCACTCTCGCTAATACAGCAATGAAGCGCGTCAATCACTGGGCAAGTACACCTCAACCCGAACTTGCAGGCATATACTTGCCACTGAATTTTTAAAAGACAAAGGCAATTGACTTATACTGCGACTCCAGAGTGCACTCCTGGCAT
>WNGS01006286.1:20396-36378 GCA_020271785.1 Procambarus virginalis | reverse complement strand
GCTCCGCGCTCCTCCCACTTCACTCTCTTTTTTTCTCTCTGCCATACCAAAACATTTCTAACTTGAAAATAAACATTGCTACTGTCGCTGGGCACCGACCAACTACAAGCAAACACTATGAACTGGCTTAAATCGGGCTTACCACAGATTATCTGGTCGAGGGCGCTTCTCCCTCTGACAACGTCTGACCAGGGCGCTTGTCACAGCCCACAAAACTGTCACTGGGCGGCTTAATACTCTCTCCTCGCCGTCCAGGACTTGAGACCGCAACGTCTTCTTGCTCGATTCAACAGCTGGAACGTCTGCACCTTCTCTTCTCTTGGAGATAATATCACTAGGGGTTCCCTCCTGGCGGGAGCTCGTCAAAGCGCGGCTTCTCCCTGCGATGTCTGGCCTCAAGTGAGGTCATCGCCCTCCACAAGCGAGCCTCACGCCCAGTAACTTGTCCACATCTCCTACCCGTCATTTATCTGTTTTTCTAGTTCATTGCCCATATTCTCAAATTTTTATTTAAATCCAACACACACCATCTTACATCTGTGTTATCGCCTCTATAATTCCTGCACCTTCCAGTTAGGTCAGGCTTGCTGAATGACTCTCAAAGGGTGAGACTCGTTTCTCCTGCAGGCTGAGATCATAACACCTGTGGTTGCCCCAGTACCTTTTCAATATTAAAGGTTTGAGGTAAATGTGTGGGTGTTAATTCTTGTTTATAGAAGCCACCATCAATTTCTTCCCCATTCAGATCTTTTAGAAAGTATAAAGGATGTGTTGTCTCCGATCAATACGTGTAACTGTAAATATCTCTCGGGTGCTTAAACCCTTTCTTAAACTTGAAATGCGATCAGATAGAGTGATGCGTACTGTATCACCAACACTCAATCGAGGAATGACAGTTCTCTTTGATTTGCTCGGGCTTTTATACATTAAATCAATTGTTTGCGTGTTTCGCTGGGCGAGGATAGAGCGTGCACCTCCGTGGGTGTCTTCCCCTTCAATCCTCTGTTCGGGGTTAAATTATATCTTTTCACAATATCTGGTAGAGCCTGCATGTATTTTAAAGTGTTGTGCGCCGTCATAAACTTGTAAAGTTTACCTTTTAAAGTACGTATTAACCGCTCAGCGATTGAAGCTTCAGTCTCCTGAGAAAATACACTATATAACTGTACTTTCTTTGTGCCAGCATTCTTTTCATAGTGGCGTTATAAAATTCGCCACCTCGATCAGAATTAATTTTGCGCACTCCCTGAGAATGATGTGAATCTAAATTAAAGCCAGAGCTTTACTGGTACTTTTCCCGTCCTTGGCGCGTAAGGGTACTACTTGAGCGTACCTGGAGAAAAATATCTACACATACGAGTAAATATTTCACTCCTTCATTATGTTTGTCCAATAAACTCATCTCGGCCAAGTTTATAGCTTGACATAGTCGTGGTTTAGGGCTTAACACCCGACGCCGAGGGAATTTATGGGGTTGTAAATAATGCAACGTATAGGAGTCAGAGCTTTTCAGATAGTCCTTTACATCGGCTAGAGTTATACTAGAGTTAATTAATTTTACGGCCTTATACAGCCTCTGTACCCCTCCAAGCCCACCGCTAGATGAGGGGTCATTATATACTCTTTCCAGTACATCTTTCTTGCTCACCATTGGTAAACTATCTCATAGGGCGGTTCGTGAACAATATTACCGTGTAACGTTATAGTAGAGGGAGTGTTCGAACCCAGATCTACTAGCAAATAGCCATAGGGTTGGCTAATAACTTTCTTATATAACTCTACAAATTTCTTTGAATCCTGTTTCCCAAATATTTGTCGTCCGAGTGTTTCAATTTGTGACAGGTCTCTTGATTTAACCAATATGAAATGAGAAGCATTTAAACTAATATTCCTCGAATATTTACCAGGAAAAAATATATTTTGAGTAATCAATATGACGGAAACCATGAAATGTCGACCCCTAGTAAACATGTCTGATACGATTTTTGAATTCGCAGACTCTGTAAAAAGGTCATCATACTAAGATATGCGAGTCATTATCCACTCGCTCTTCCACAGGATCAATAATAGTTGAATGCTCGATCAATTTCCTTTTAATTTGTGGATCTGATCGTAATTCAGAGTAACCTCCTCCGCATATAATTATTGAGGAGAACTTGTGCTGATACTTTTTTAAAGTTTACTGCACAAGTAGGATTTTCCACTGTTTGAATAACCAGCAATAATAACACGAGATGGTTCTCTGAAAATATCTAGATGTTCCTCATGGATTATATCATAGGAACTGTCCATGATTAATGCTTCGTTAGACTGCTAAAAACTAAGGAAATGAGGTGGTATTTATACAAACATAGTCATTTACAGGTGTTTATTTGCATATTTTATGTACAGCAGCAACAATTTTTAAAAACTAATCATAGTTCTTACAGTTCACACAATAATATTAAACATCCTATTCATTTAGTATAAATAGTTCTAGTCATATGGGGCATCTATCTTAATATATAACTAACAATTGTACAACATAAAATCTAGTGAGGGTTGAATAGTTTCTGAGCTGTAGCATCGCGTTTGCTCCAGGGGCGGAATATTGGGTAGAGTCTCTGTGGTTGCTCTACTTCCTCCTCCTAAACACTTCTTCTTCCTCTCCTCCTCTCCCCCTTCTACATCCATCTCATCATCATTGTTATTGGGAATATCTGGATGACCATACGCTAGGGACTGTGTGGGGCTTAAAATGTAGCGTTTATCGTCAAATGCTGACAATCCTCTGCAGGTACTGCGACATGTACAAATCTTTCCTTGCACGTTACGTATAGATCTCGACACAAACCTGATTGAAGTGTTTGTTTCAAGAGTGTGCTGAAACGAGTCGTGTGAGAGTTTCTCTTGTAGGTGGTATGGCACGCCCTTACACTTACAAGTGTGCTCCCCATCATGTGTGGTGAACGAATATGTTTTAGGTCTGAGAGCAATTAACTGGTTAATAATCTTAGAGCCTATTTCAGACTTGAGCAATCCTAGTTCACCTTCTCGCGCTTTAGAGTAGATGGATGTGTGTCATTAAAATTACTAAAATCCATACAGTCGAAGAGAGGAGACTTATTCAACTCTTCAAACACATCCTGACAGTCAAGTTTAATGATGAAAGAGTCTGTGTCTGTATATAACAGACTCGCTTTATCGCCATACGCAGGTTTGACAACATCATACCAGAACTCATAGAGACGCCTCTTAGCAATTTGAAGTATATGATAACCCAGATACGTAGGAGTGTTGACTAGGAGAGACTTCTGCTTGATAGTACATATCACACGATCCTTACTTAACAAAAGACTCCGCTTGAAGAATGGGTTTCGAGCATGTTTCAGGAAATGTCTACGATCTGTGACCAAATAGTGTTTGTTCCCATATTTAGATACATCTGTGAGACTCTTTCCATATATAGAGTTTGATACGAGTTTGAAAGCCTTTTTTTTATCGCGCATTTGGTACTGGCACGTTCACGAACATTGGTTTCAATGAAGTCTTTAAGGTAGCTCTCCTGCTCGAATTCGTAGATGTCGTGAACTTTAGCTACTTCTAATCCAATGCGTATGAGTAACTGTAACAAGTCCAAACTAACCAGGTAATCTTTCTGAGGAAGGTGAGAAGCAATTAATTTAGTGTTGTTTTTAGGCAGACCGCGACTTTCTTCTGTAAGAATATTCTTACTGTAAGGTGAAATGTGATCCTCAGTAATGCAAGTATGTGAAAGAACTAGGGGCAGTTCATCTGTATACCTAGCTACCTCCGGTCGGACCTGCAGTGTATCACACAACACCCAATATCCCTTGGACCCATCACATGGGATATTCTCCAAGCCTCGCTCTAGCAGCACGTCACGCTCATTGTGTGTCAGTTTCCGAATCCCGCCACGAGGGAGCAGTTCAGTCATACACGCCCCGTAAAGACTATTAAAATCGAGGTAAATGATGTAGCTACTATCTTCCCCTAGATCTAAGCCTGTATGCTGGTTCTCCACATTCGTGTACTGTCTCGTCACACTGGTGAACCCACCTCGGAGATTCCGACGAAGTAAATCATATAACAATGGGTCTGACACAACATCAAGTTCAACTTTCGATTTAAGCAAGAATGCATCCCAAGCAAATGAGGGTAAAGAAATGTAGTGGGAAATGTCTAATTTGTAGAGAGCAAGCATGGTATCTCGCCAGACTGTGAACACATCAGCTAGCAAACCTGTGTCCACTTTGAGGTAAAGGAGCAGATACTCCCCTATGTTGCGACATTTAGCCAAATCAAAAATTTCTAAGGCTTGTTTATAATCTTTTTCTGACAACTCTTCGTCTTTTAGTGTATTGTAAAACTTATCGCGAGAAGGAAGGTGAGGTTCATCTAACACAGACATAGAGGATAAATAATCATAGCAGAATGATTGTTTACCCTTGAGCAGTTTTGGGATGGCAGCTTTATTTACTCCTTTTAACATAGCCAAAGTGAATGTGGTAGGTTTCCCACTATCAATATGATCCTTGGCTATTCTTCCTAGCGAGCCGTTGAGAAGGGCTAAACTATCCAAAAATCTTAAGTTGTTCACATCAACTTTCATAAATTTAAATCCATCCCTAGCTAATATATCTATTTCACTTCCTGGTCTATCTTTCATCTCGTTTAGGATTACTCCTAAATCATAGGAAGCGTTGTGGGAAAAAGTGTATAGGAACTTGTATGAATTTATACACTGCAAATTACATCTATCACAGTAAGCTGCTTGATAATTGTGGAATCTTACTGTGTGGTCGTGATGCCGGACTTTGATTACATCTTCCCCGTTAAAAGGTTCATCACAGAGTTCACAGGCCGTTTTTGTCTCAAATATTGCCTGCTGTTGCTGAGACATGTGAAGTTCATAGGATACTAACCCCTTCTTGATTCTAGCCCATGACGCTTCTAGCGTGGTTACAAAGTGATTGACCGCATCTTTACCCAAATAAGTGTCATTCTCAACAATATTCATCTGTTTGTCAATGATGATGTATGCATACGCTACTGCGTTGCGCCGAGATTCTATCATTCCCTTAGGGTTCGAGCGGTCTAACATGCACTCAAAGTCATAAAAGCACATGTGACTAGGACCATATCCCCGTCCATAGTTACGGAAAGTAATCTTCCTCTCTGGTGGGTAAAATTTGAGAGTCTGATGTACTTTGCATGTACTTTCATGACTCTGCATGCGATCTGCTGGGAGTGATATCATACAACAATGGCAAAAGCTGCGATGACTTGGGATGCTATCTGGATTGCTGCGCATATTACGTACATATTGGTTAAAATCCTTAATTAATACTAAGTGTTGAGCTTCCAACATCAGCAATGGTATGACATCTGTATATCCACCTCTTCCCTTCCTAGCTAGTGTAATGTAGTGTCACTGTCGTCGTCTAGCATTTTCATCTCTTTCTAGGTGAATAGATGAATATAGTGATTTTATTAATTTTTTCTACCTTGTGAATATCCTCAAACGTCACTGCAGAAATGACATCTGCTGGCCAATTAATGTGTCTGAGACACCAACTAGCATTCACAGATCTAGCGCTGATATTACCTAGTCGCATCCCCTTAGCTAAACATTTATAAGCAGCAACACACTGCATAAGGCAAATATCAGCCTCTCCCTCTGGATTGAAAACCAACTGCTTTCCACGCAAGCTTTCAGGATAGTCTACATGCGAGCCTAATCTTATTGGATGTTCAATCTGACCACAGTTAATGTAAAGCCCTGTGAGCCGCTCAACCAAGACATTGGACCCCTCCTTCTCTTCCAAGTACTGAGATATTTTCCCTGTCAATTCGTCAGCCCAAAAATCAAAAAGTGTATCTACTTCATCTCGAGTTACTGTTCGCCCCTCACCTCGTATGGGAAAGCCGTCGTTATTTATAGGATCCAAAAGATTCTCCTCCGCCTCCTCACCGTCGTGTTGTACATTTAAATTCCGCACAATTAGAGTGATGTCTGGATAAATTATTAGTGATGGATGTTGTGGGGAGAAAAGGGATCGAATCTCATTAATGAAAAATTCACTGTATGTTCTCAGATAGTGTCCTGGGGGAGGTGTTAACATGCTCTGGTATGGAGAATGAAAGCCGAACAAAGCCACCATTATAGTTATCAATTCGATCGAGCAGCTGAGGTTGAATTTCTAGCGCAGGTGGGGGAGAGGGAGAGAGCGGTGGTGGGAATGATAGGAGAGGACTAGGGGGAGTGGGGGAAGGTGATAGCCCCCCTCCGAGATGAATGGGCGACACTGCGCGGTCATCTATTGTGCCAGACGGCGCTAACCAGTCAGAACTGTCAGAAGCTGATGAGTCAAGGTCAAGGTCTGCTGAGCTGTCGTCTGAGTCAAGGATATTCTCACGGACTGTGATGCTGTTAACGGTAGTGTTCTCACCACTGCTGCTGATGGTGCTGCTGTTGCTGCTGGTGCTGCTGTTGCTGCTGTCGCTGATGGCCGAGCCTCTGCTGCTGATAGATTTGGGTATTGGGCTGGGGGATGAAGGGGGAATTGAGTGAGCACGTGAAGGACCCCTCCCCTCCCTGTGAGCTGAGGGTGGGAGCCGGATGTAGGTAATGTCCACTCAGCTGAGTTGGTGGTGTCACTCTCAGTGTCGTTCTCAGCGCTGCTGGATACCAAATCTATGCACATCGGTGTAGTATCTGCAAAAAAAAAAAAAAAAGAAAAACATATTATTACTATGCAAGGCCCGGTTTGCCTAATAAGCCAAGTTTTCATGAATTAATTGTTTTGTGACTACCTAACCTACCTAACCTAACCTAACCTAACTTTTTGGGCTACCTAACCTAACCTAACCTAACCTATAAAGATAGGTTAGGTTAGGTTAGGTTAGGTAGGGTTGGTTAGGTTCGGTCATATAACTACGTTAATTTTAACTCCAATAAAAAAAATTGACCTCATACATAATGAAATGGGTAGTTTTATCATTTCATAAGAAAAAATTTGAGAAAATATATTAATTCATGAAAAATTTGGCTTATTAGGCAAATCGGGCCTTGCATAGTAGGCTGAGAAGTGCATTCTGGCTACTAGGTACGACATATATATATATATATATATATATATATATATATATATATATATATATATATATATATATATATATGTCTCAAATATCTCCACCTCCCAAGGGCGCCAGATTAGTGAGGGGTTACTCAAGCATTTTTCATCAAGCCACTGTCAATGTGGGAGAACTCGTGTCTATGCTATAAGCACATACTTGCATGAACCACAAGAGAAGATTAACAATCTTTAGACAACACCCACCAGTGGGACTCGAACCCAGAAAGCACAACTATCTTCCAATAGCTGCCATAACTAGTATGCCTTAACCCACTACACCAAGTCAGACCCCTAAAAGAGATAGAGACTTCGAAGTATTTACCTCAAATATCTCCACCTCCCAAGGGCGCCAGATTAGTGAGGGGTTACTTGTCTAAAGATATATATATATATATATATATATATATATATATATATATATATATATATATATATATATATATATATCTTTAGACAACACCCACCAGTGGGACTCGAACCCAGAAAGCACAACTATCTTCCAATAGCTGCCATAACTAGTATGCCTTAACCCACTACACCAAGTCAGACCCCTAAAAGAGATAGAGACTTCGAAGTATTTACCTCAAATATCTCCACCTCCCAAGGGCGCCAGATTAGTGAGGGGTTACTCAAGCATTTTTCATCAAGCCACTGTCAATGTGGGAGAACTCGTGTCTATGCTATAAGCACATACTTGCATGAACCACAAGAGAAGATTAACAATCTTTAGACAACAACCACCAGTGGGACTCGAACCCAGAAAGCACAACTATCTTCCAATAGCTGCCATAACTAGTATGCCTTAACCCACTACACCAAGTCAGACCCCTAAAAGAGATAGAGACTTCGAAGTATTTACCTCAAATATCTCCACCTCCCAAGGGCGCCAGATTAGTGAGGGGTTACTCAAGCATTTTTCATCAAGCCACTGTCAATGTGGGAGAACTCGTGTCTATGCTATAAGCACATACTTGCATGAACCACAAGAGAAGATTAACAATCTTTAGACAACACCCTCCAGTGGGACTCGAACCCAGAAAGCACAACTATCTTCCAATAGCTGCCATAACTAGTATGCCTTAACCCACTACACCAAGTCAGACCCCTAAAAGAGATAGAGACTTCGAAGTATTTACCTCAAATATCTCCACCTCCCAAGGGCGCCAGATTAGTGAGGAAACAACTCCACACCTTGAATATGTATCAAGGAGAGTTGTACAGTTATGCCCATTATTTGCAAATTATGTATTTCAAATATGTAAAGTTTATTTGTCAAGACATAATTTGCAAATATTGGTCATGGGCCTTAACTGTGGCTCAGAAACAATCACATTTTCACATTGGTCAAGCAAAGCCATTTTAGGAGTCCTACATGCAAAAGGACATGCTTGGTATTGTCAGGTAAATAAAAATATAACATTACATTTATGTATACTAATGTATACATTTATGTATACTAATTAAATTTAATGTAATGTATACATTACATTAAATTTAATAAGTACAGTTTGTGTAAAAAAATTTAAAATTTCTGATTGTTTAAGATTAATGATATACGTATCATTTAATATAGTAGGAGGCTCTTAATTTTTGTAGAGTAATTTGAATTTTTTTACTGTATACTTTTATGTTAAAGGTATTGTATGGAGGGCGGTGGCAAGAAGGAAGTGGCCTGACTTTAGGGGAAGAGGCAGAGCAAGTATTTGCATACCTCTCACGATACAACTCTACAACTAAAAACATGCTGAAAGCTGGTATTTGTTCATCTGATCAAGTTTTATATTTTTTTCACCTGCCCTGTAATCAGTATAATGAGATTTGTATTCAATAAGTATCAACTCCCTCAAATAATCAATACAAGAATGAAAACATATTTGTCAAACTTGAGTTGGTCTTTGTGAGTAAAAGTATGTTATGAAACTGTTAATCTATGCTCTTCAAGATGTTCATTAATTGCTATAAATATTTTTCTCAGAAAGAACAGAAGAACTCAGAGGGTGCAGTCTTTTGGAACCATCGGAAAATTGATGGACTGGCTCGTGCATTAGTTACTCGACTCAGAAAGGTACTAAAAATATATATTTATTTTATTTATTTTGAAACTTATTATAATGCATTTATATGTGAAAGGTATTATAATGCATTTATAGGTTAGTTATGTGTTCAGATCATGTACTACATATATTTTCCATTATAAATTAGCGACCATTTCCTTGAATAAACTGCTTGAACTTTTTCATTATAACAATAAGGTTAATTTGTATAAAGTATATAGTATTTAATTTAATTAACCTAAATGTATGATTCCGAGTAATATCAAATGTGTACACAGATAAATCACAGTATCGTGATATATCACGGGAACTGTGATGAGGGTTTGAACCCCATGCACTGAGTGTTCTCAGATGCATGCTCTAGTCCACTGCGCCACAACATGGTCAAATGAATTGCAACTTGGAGTACTACTGCACCCACAAGGATCCCAAGGCTTCCACTAAAGCCAAACCAGGTTTCACACAATTCCCCCATGAACTTGGTCTCTGTCATTCAGTAGTTCTGCCTTTGATGCCCCCATTTCAATGTCTTTCTCCGTGTATTGATATATCACAATAATATGAATTCTATGTGTATTGAAAGGGCCATCAGAGGTAGAGCTACTGGAGGACATAGACCAAGTGCACAGGAAACTACATGCACAACCGCCCATGGAATGGGTATGGGGGTGCTTAATAAACAAAAATTGAATTGTGGGTGCATTAGTACCCTAGGTTGCAATTCTTTTGACCCACTAAACACAATAAACACAATGGCACAATAAACTATGTATGGTATGCATAATGCAAGTACCTAAACTGTAATTACATTAAATTGATTTGTAGTTTACTTGCAGTAAATATATTTTCCTCTTTTATTAGTGTCCCTTGCTCAAAAAAAGAAGGCAGTAGAAGATGTGGAGCTTCAGAAGAGATCCAGAGAAGAGCAACAACATACTGTTCAAGAAATGCTACAGTATATCGCATATTACAAGAATAAGAGAGAGATTTTAACCAAACACACTAAAGAGTTATGTGGAATTTTCCCTTCATATCTAAGCAAGGTAAGCTAACAGCCTAAATGTGTGTTGCAATTCAGTTCTTCATAAACATTTATCCAGCAGAATTTTATAATTGAGTAAAGTCTTGCTATTTACGACTTTCACAGGTAGACAATTCCATGGTTTTCATATACTGTACTGGTGTGTTTTACATTTGAACTTTTAACGAAAACTTTCATTATTTATTTTTTCTAATTTCTTTAGTATTTTCAGGCAAATTTGTAAATGTCTTAAACCCCATTAAATAGTTTATATATTACAGGATCCTAACAAGTACACTATTGAAGAGAAGCACCTATGACCCAAAAATAAGAGTGGCCTCCATTGCCTTGCCTGCACTTTGTTTTCCCTTAACCATATCACTCATTCTTACAGGTGTGAGACAGAGAGGTACAAGACCATCCAAGAGGAACAACACCTGAAGCACCCAATATTTGGGTGCTTTAATTAATAAAAACGCCCTTCATGGCTTCACTCATCCTGGCTGGTTTAATTAAAAAACCTAACCTAAACCTAAGTCATTAACCATTAATCTAAATGGTAAATAAAATCAGGTATTATCCATCAATGGATATAGTCTCCACAGTAAGTGACTCTTTATCATCCTTAAATGCTCTCAACTCTTTAAGACATAACTGTAACATGCTCTTGTCCGAAACTAGACACAAATACAACAAAATTATTAAGGATGGTAACAGAGTCCATTTTTTTTTTTTTTTTTTTTTTTTTTTTGAGATATATACAAGAGTTGTTACATTCTTGTACAGCCACTAGTACGCGTAGCGTTTCGGGCAGGTCCCTGGAATACGATCCCCGCCGCGAAGAATCGTTTTTTCATCCAAGTACACATTTTACTGTTGCGTTAAACAGAGGCTACAGTTAAGGAATTGCGCCCAGTAAATCCTCCCCGGCCAGGATACGAACCCATGACATAGCGCTCGCGGAACGCCAGGCGAGTGTCTTACCACTACACCACGGAGACTGTAAATTTCATGTGGTCTCCATCTCATGTTGGCTTCCGAATGCATGATAGATATGATACATATGATAAGTTAGCCAAAGAATCTGTCTTTAAACGAGACGTCGAGTGTAACAAGTATATAGTTATTAAATGAAGTTTAGTGATGTAATAGACATAATTCGGAGTTGGTAAGGACGCCGCCCGCCAGCGTAAACACAACACACCCGAATGCCCACAAACACGATACAACGCACAAAACACAACACTTCTGTCAGTTTTGGATAAACTCCTTTTATATTTATTATGTGATAGTTATACTTGTATAAAATGATAACTATTATAGGTAAGCGCCTAATATTTAATATTAATCAATAAAAAAGAAGTCAGAAGCCACACGCCTGTCTGCACATATCTTTTGTGTAAAAGTATTTTGGGCGCTCATGTACTTGTGCGCTAGCTGGCGTTCGCAGCTGTTCTTGCCTACAAGCATTAGAATTAAACAAACGAATTTATTTTTTCATTTATATACAAGAAGAGAAGGCTACCCTTGAGTCTGTAATATTCATCTGATCACTGGTCTCCCATTTGGTCCTCATTGCTTTATCTTACTATTATTGAATGTCAATAACCGTATTATGCAATTTCAATTTCTTCTATTTCTTTCTTATTATGCACCCCATACCCATCCCGTGGGCGGTGGTGTAAAGGAATACAGAGGCACATAATCGGTTCAGAAACTGAACCCTCTAGTTCGTTTAGCTAAGCAAATAACAATGTTTGACGCTAGTTACAAAATTATCAATGTTGTATACACATGTACACACCCTCATACATACATGTACATACACATACATATCTAATCACCCACACAAATACACACATCAATAATCTTTGTGTCACAAGTGACACAAAGAGGTGTCACAAGTGACATTACAAGAGGCTCACAACAGTCACTATACAAGGCACTTTACATCTATAGTGAGTCACACAGTTACTAGTCTTGCTCCACACCCACCCAACTGAGCGGCAGCTTTACAGTCATGTGCATGCATTACCTACAGTAAGCAAATTTTGGATACTTCGCTAAGATTTCGGGCAGCACATCATTATGAATGAAGTACTGACACATTTCATTATGCAACTTTAATAAAGTTGTCCTTCAGCATTTTGTGGTGTTCAGCTACCCTTATCTTCTGTATGTTCCTCACGTTACCAGTATACACAAACATTGACATGTAGGGATAAAGACTCTCAGTTAAGTTAGTAATTTAAATGCACAGTAGCAGTCCTGGGCGTTCAATCCCCGACCGCCGTCCAAGTGGTTTGGCACCATTCCTCCCTATCCCATCCCAAATCCTTATCCTGATCCCTTCCCAGTGTTAAATAGTTGTAATGAACAGGCACTATATATATATATATATATATATATATATATATATATATATATATATATATATATATATATATATATATATATATATATATAATATATATATATATTATATATATATATATATATAATATATATATATATATATATATATATATATATATATATTATTATATATATATATATATATATATATATATATATATATATATATATATATATATATATATATATATATAATATATATATATATAATATATAGTAGACAGAATGGAATGGTAGACAGTTGGTGTGGGACTACACTTGCGTCTCAACTTTAGCCAATACCTATGTTGACTTCAGTGCTACTCAAGCAGGAGGAGCTGCCAATCACCGGGAAGCGGCCAAGTCACGTAAATACAGAGACCTTGAGCACCACTACAATTTTGTCCCCATTGCCTCAGAGACACTCGGTGCCTGGGGTAAAAGTGCTGCTAGCTTTTTGAAGGAGTTGGGGTCTAAACTAATCGAAACAATTAGAGACCCTAGAGCTGCCAGTTTTCTTTTTCAGCGCCTCAGTGTGGCAATCCAGAGAGGAAATGCTCACTGCATCCATGGTTCCTGCCCGCCATCTGAGGAGCTGGAGGAGCTTTTCAACTTGTGACAAGCAGCCTTGTACCCTGCATGTAATCAATATTGTAACCTTTTTGTGTAATGACATTTTCAAATAAATTTAGATAAACATACACACATACCAAAAGAATAGGGGTGGTAGAAGAAGAAAATATCAAAGTGTTCAGTGAGGATCCACAAGGTCTTCTCTAAGTACTCTTTATTTTCTTCTCCGAGGCTATGGGTCCCTACACTTGCACCAGAGGTGGTACCCCCTTCTAGGTTTATATATATACACAGTATATATATATATATATATATATATATATATATATATATATATATATATATATTATATATATATATATATATGTCGTACCTAGTAGCCAGAACTCACTTTTTGGCCTACTATGCAAGGCCAGATTTGCCTAATATGCCAAGTTTTCCTGAATTTATTTATTTTCTCAAATTTTTTTCTTATGAAATGATAAAGCTACCCATTTCCTTATGTATGAGGTCAATTTTTTTTATTGGAGTTAAAATTAACGTTGATATATGACCGAACCTAACCAACCCTACCTAACCTAACCTAACCTATCTTTATAGGTTAGGTTAGGTTAGGTAGCCGAAAAAGTTAGGTTAGTTAGGTTAGGTAGGTTAGGTTGTCGAAAAACAATTAATTCATGAAAACTTGGCCTATTAGGCAAATCGGGTCTTGCATAGTAGGCTGAGAAGTGCGTTCTGGCTACTAGGTACGACATATATATTATATATATATATATATATATATATATATATATATATATATATATATATATATATATATATATATATATATATATACCAGTATAAGCTAATAATATATACTGGTCTAATAAAATAATTAGACCAGTTAATACTCTCACTCGTTGTGTTAGGATATGTTAGCTTGATAAAACTGACTGTTCATTGTTGAGAAATGTGTTAACAAACAATATATATGATTTTATCAAGACTGTAGCTTGCTTAGCAAAAGGAACTTGATTAAATTTGGGTTCAGTTTAACTACCGCTCAATGGATGAGTAATTGGGGTATAATTGGGGTATAAATATAAAGAGAATATACGGAGTTTGGGACTGTGGACAGGATAATTGAACTCCGGCTTAGTAATTATATATCATCCACACAAGCTGAACTGCAAGCCATTCTGGCGTGTTTGGAGGAAGTACGTCATGACGACAAAAAATGTTTTTGTATTTGTCGATAGCCGAGGAGCACTTGAGTCCTTAAACAGTCGAAACCCAGTCTTCATCTCCATAGTTGAGGATTGTAAGAGAAGAATAACTGAGATACAGCTGAAAGGTCATAGTGTGAAATTCATGTGGATTCCATCTCATGTTGGAATAGTGCTCAACGAGGTGGCGGATGACTTGGCCAAACGTGCCACATCAAAACCACAAGTTGACATTGAATGTGAATTCACAATGAGACAAATAAGAAGCAAAATCAGAAATATTCAGGCACAGGCAGGAGTGGAGAGGAGAGATATAATGTATGAGAGAAGTCAAACCATGCAACACTACATGTATGTGAGTCAAAACACTCATTTCACTTATGGTAAAAGGAGAAATGCTTGGAGTGACTCTGTGTACATGCGGCTCAGGCTTGGGTACAAATATTACTGGGAATATGGGATAGGTGTTCATGATAATGACACGAAGTGTAAACTATGTGGTATGTTAAGGTCTCACACCCTTGCCCATTATGTTCTTGATTGTCCGTTGATTAATGTATATAGAAACACTGAGATAAGGACTGTTCCTGAACAAATAGCCTGGATGTGTCACAACGGAAAGGTTGATGATATTCTTGAGAGATATAAGAATTTTGCACCAAGACTGTAATATTTTGTTGACTTATCTGCATGTCTCTTGCAAATTGTCTATACAGTATACCTAGGTCATAAAAGTATTTGTGTGTACGTCTGATACCATACTACTTGTAAAGGAGGAAATGTATATGTTATCTCTCAGAATGTTTTGTAATATGTTTATGGTTTGTGATGTGTGTATATGTACTGAACGGGGTGAGAATAGCTTGAGCTACCTCATCCCTTTGTGTGTATTTTACATCAATAAACTTATTTCAATTTCAATTTCAATGTACCCAACATGAACTTGAGTCCTGGCTTTGTTGCTGTGGACTCTTCCCTTTCACAGTCTATACTCAAATGCTCTAATCTTTCTAACAAACGTGACCTAACATAAGCCTACCTTTCCATTTATCTTTCTTTCTCTTTCCTTTTCTTTCTCTCTTCTCCTACGCTCCCTTGCTATCCTCTTCTTATTCCTATCTCCTTCTCATTCGGTGGTTATAATAGGAGCTGCCTCGTATGGGCCAATAGGCCTTCTGCAGCTCTTATTATTATTACTATCCCCTCTACTACACCTTACTTTGCTCCTCAGCTCTCTCTTGCCTATTTATTGCCTGTCTCTACTTCCTCATCACAATCGACTTGAGAATGGTCCAGGACGGACCGAAACGTCGTCGTCTTATATTGAATTTTGTAACTAGCTCATCAAGATTGTAACTTGCTTAGCTAAATGAATTGTGGGGTCAGTCCCTGAGCCCCACAAATATTGAATCACAAGACCACCGACGGCCATTCCCTTACCCTGCCATAAACACTGAAATTTGACACCCGACCTCTGAGAGCACCCTGACCACAGGTCCATCAAACACATTTTCTCCCCCCTACTCTGCCTCCATCGTACATTGAGAGAGGGGAGAGGGCGAGGTAGGGGAGAGAACGAGAGAGGAGAGGGAG
>WNGS01006286.1:0-18374 GCA_020271785.1 Procambarus virginalis | reverse complement strand
AACACCAAAGAGTTTTGGTATTTTACTTAAAAAGACAACGAGAAATATATATGCATCAATGTATCAGGAATAATATATGACAAACTGCTCAATTCATAGCAGAATAATCTGGAGCGCACCGATATGGCAACACGGCAGCCACGCGTCACCTGTCAGATGTCAGCTGACGGGACCCTCGCGATCGTGAGAACAGACTAGTACTTGTTTTCTAATTCTATCACGATCCCCGTTTATTAACTTTTTCGCAAAACACTGTATTCAACATTCACATGGCATACTTATGATTTCACTGGCCTCACGATCAGTATCTTGTTCACACTGCGCTCACAGTGACTTTTCACCGTACCAAAAGATTATCTATTCTTAATAATATTTACTGTGAATGCACTCGGTTGATCACTGAACTCATCTTTAAATCTATACTTTCTCTTAAAGATTTATCACTGGCAATCACTTCACGTATATGATACTATTCAGCACACAGGCATGTACATAGATAAATCATTGATCGAATCACAGGCATTATATATATAAATCATGGAGATCAATACACAGGCATTTATATCAATAAATCTTGGAGATCAATACACAGGCATTTATATCAATAGATCATAGAGATCAACACACAGGCATTTATATCAATAAATTCTAGGCTCATAGCCTAACACCAATATCTGGTTACTACCAATATATATAATAATAATAATCACAGGAAATTAATAATAGTCACAGTAAATTCTTTGATGAATCCTGGTGCTTGCACACACCCACACATAGATATATATGTAAACTGATACTGTGAGCGCTCTGGGTAGCCTCACCACACACTGTGCTCTCTGTGACTTAGACTCAGGTGAGACTTGCTCACGACATATAAAATATCCTGACAAGAAAATATATAGCTAACTAAAGGGGAAATGGGAGGGTAACTGTAAACACCTACTTCACCTATCCTAGGATGACAGTTGGGTTGTAGCTCCTGGTCCAGGCTCTCGCCTCGTTCACCCTCCAGAAACACAAGCCAACGCCTTAGGATTTTCGCGTCTCGCCGCTTTCTGTACACTGCAGGTCCGTGCTCCTTCCTCTACAGTACGTTGCAGGGTTGAAGTCGGTCTCCTGGCCGTCAACTTTCCTCCCAACTACGGCAGCCAGCCTACGTCTCGGCGGTTGTCGCACGTTTCCCAATTAGTCCTTGTCACTGTACTCCCAGAGGAACTGCCTCTCACCACTACAAAGTCACTGAGAAGTTATCAGCCATCCAGACGATACTGCTTAAGCTCCACACGCACAGCACCCGACTTCAGAGCACTTGAAGCTCACTTCACTGTCAATTCCCTCGTCGTCTAGATATATCGCTAGGTATTTGGGAAGACTTCTCGACGTGCTTGCATCCAACTGTTGACTCGTAGGGTTCCACGAAGGTGGGGTTACTGTCAAACTTGAAAGGATCGTCGATCACACGTTCAACCTGGTTGACAAGGCGGTCAACCCGGTTCACTCACGGTGGATTGGCCCGGCCACTAAGCTGTCTCTTATAATGGTGAACTGCCAAGGACGTCACACCTGGCCCACTTCTTGCAACGCACCTGTCCCTGAGCACTTGTTGCTCAATATTCTGTCAATTCCTTATCTGAGCCACATCGGAGTTGCAGGAAGACCTCACAGAGTGCGCGCAAACAACTGGAGACGCTTACATCCACCGGAGTCCGGTAAATCCGTCACTCTGACAGGATGACCGGATAGCACGTCCTGCCTCTCGGACGTGTCGTGAAAGACTGATAGCGCTAAGGCGCCACCATTGCTGGACCCCCCCTGCCTATGTGACGTCACTTTTTCAAAGTCGGTTTTCATTGGCTCCCAGTGCCACGTCGCTGACGGTGACCAATCTGGCGACACTGACGTCACACAGTTTTGGCGGGAGAACAGACTCGCCAGCGCCATATTGGCTCCCTAATGGGCCTATCCCACAGGCCAAAATACTATATTTTCGCAAATTTCTCGGCTCATCGAGAACACTGTTCTCTCCCACATATGTTCAATTGATGCCTGCAACGTAGAGAACGCTCGGGAATAGTGGACATGACTCTTACAGCAGGCGTGGGAGAATTAGAAGGGGGGGGGGAACACCGTCACATACCCTCCCCTTAAAATAAGAGTCATGTCTGGTTAGTGCATGCAGGACAACGCATCTGCGACTACGTTGTCCTTCCCACTGAAAATCTTGGCTTCCAGCCAGTATCTTCACTATACAACCCCCAGGAGCATCTTCACCATACAACCACCAGGAGCATCTTCACCATACAATCCCCAGCAGCATCTTCACCATACAACCCCCAGGAGCATCTTCACCATACAACCCACAGCAGCATCTTCACCATACAACCCCCAGCAGCATCTTCACCATACAACCCAAAGCAGCATCTTCACTATACAACCCCCAGGAGCATCTTCACCATACAACCCCCAGGAGCATCTTAACCATACAACCCCCAGCAGCATCTTCACCACACAACCCCCAGGAGCATCTTCACCACACAACCCCCTGCAGCATATTCACCACACAACCCCCTGCAGCATCTTCACCATACAACCCCCAGCAGCATCTTCACCACACAACCCCCAGCAGAATCTTCACCATACAACCCCCAGCAGCATCTTCACCATACAACCCCAGCAGAATCTTCACCACACAACCCCCAGCTGCATCTTCACCACACAACCCTCAGCAGCATCTTCACCATACAACCCCCAGCAGCATCTTCACCACACAACCCCCAGCAGAATCTTCACCACACAACCCCCAGCTGCATCTTCACCACACAACCCTCAGCAGCATCTTCACCATACAACCCCCAGCAGCATCTTCACCACACAACCCCCAGCAGCATCTTCACCATACAACCCCCAGCAGCATAGTCACCACACAACCCCCAGCAGCATCTTCACCACACAACCCCAGGAGCATCTTCACCACACAACCTCCAGCAGCATCTTCACCACACAACCCCCAGCAGTATCTTCACCACACAACCCATCTCTTGAGTTATCTTGAGATGATTTCTGGGCTTTGCATCCCCGCAGCCCGGTCCTCGACCAGACTTCCTCTTTGTTAAACATCCCCAGGAAGCAGCACGTAGCAGCTGTCTAACTCCCAGGTACCTATTTATTGCTAGGTAACAGAAGCATCAGGGTGAAAGAAACTGCCGATTTGTTTCCGCCTCTACCGGGGATCGAACCTGAAGCCTCCGGACTACGAATTTGAAGAGCTGTCCCCTCAGCTGTCAGGCCCCTAACATCTTAGCAGCGTCTTCCTAACAACAACATATCAGAATCTTTCCAACAGCAGCATCTTCACATCACAACCCCAAATAACATATGCACAACAACCCACAAACAATATCTTCACAATGCAACCCCAGCAACATCTTCACCACACAATCCTCAGCATCATCTACACAAATCAACATCATCTTCACAACAACCCACAAGATCTTCACATAACACCTTGCAGAATCTTCATCCTGAACCATTACATCTTAACTCTACCCCCAGCAGTACCTTCAGAAAACAACCTCCAGCAGCATCTTTACAACAGTAACAGCAGGATCTTCGCAACACATCACCCAGCAGAATCTTTACAACAATAACAGCAGCATCTTCAACTCAATCCCGATAAAAATCTTCACCACACAACCCCAGCAGCATCTTCACCACACAACTATCAGCAGCATCTTCACCACACAACCATCAACAGCATCTTCACCACACAACCATCAGCTGCATCTTAACGACACAACCATCAGCAGCATCTTCACAACACAACCATCAGCAGCTTCTTGACCACAAAACCATCAGCAGCATCTTCAGGACACAACCATCAGTAGCATCTTTACCACACAATCATCAGCAGCATCTTCGCCACACAACCACCAGCAGCATCTTTACCACACAACCACCAGAAGCATTTTCACCAGACAATCATAAGCAGCATCTTTACCACACAACCATCAGCATTATCTTCACCAGACAATCATCAGCAGTATCTTCACAACACAACAATCAGCAGTATCTTCACCACACTACCATCAACAGCATCTCCTTCCAACCACGAGAAATCCAAAACATCACAACTCGATCCCCAGCAGCATCTCTATCACACAAGCCCCAGCATATTCTTCACAACATCCCACTACATCTTCAGGCAACCCAAGCAGCATCTTCATCACAACTCACATCATCTTCTTTCAACCCCAAGCAGCATCTTAACAACATTCCACAACGTCCTCACACAACCTCCAGAAGCATCTACATCACTCAACCCCAAGGATCATCTTCAGCACATAACCATCACAGCATCTTCAACACATAACCACAGCAGCATCTTCACGTCAAAACACTAATATCATCGTCACCACAAAACCCTAGCAGCATCTTCATCACATCCCCCAGGAGCATATTCATCATAACCCCCAACAGTATCTACACAACATAACCCCTGCAGCATGTTCGCTATATAGACTAAACAGCATCTCAACCACACAATTACCATCATCTTCACAACCCCTGCAACATTTACTCCGCAGAACAACAGCAGCATCTTAACTACTTAGCCTAAATAGCATCTTCATAACTACGTGCAGCATCTTCACCACACAATCCCAGCAGCATCTTCAGAACATACCTCCAGCAGCATCTTCAGCACATACCTCTTGCAGCATCTTCAGCACATTCCTCCAGCAGCATTTTCCGCACATACTTCCAGCAGCATGTTTACTACTTAGCGCAAGAAGCTTCTTTTCCTCACAACCACCAGCAGCATCCTTACCACAACCCATGTTATCTTCACCACACAATGCCAAGCAGCATCTTCACAACAAACAATATCATCTTCACTCAACACCAAGCAACATCTTCACAACATCCTACAACTTCTTCACACAACACTAAAGCATCTTCATCACCAACCATATCATCTTCTCTCAACCAAAAGCATCATCTTCACCACCCAAAACATCATCACACAACCTCAGCCAACAGCATCTTCACCACAAAACAGAACATCTTCACCAACACCCACAACATTTTCACAACAACCCATTAAATTTTCACCATACAACAACCAGCTTCGCCAACCTAATCACATTATTATAACTGCTCTATGAAAACTATGAGGAGCCCAGCAGCGACCGAGGGAGAGGATCTGCAGCCCAGCAGCGACCGAGGGAGAGGATCTGCAGCCCAGCAGCGACCGAGGGAGAGGATCTGCAGCCCAGCAGCGACCAGGGGGAGAGGATCTGCAGCCCACCAGCGACCGAGGGAGAGGATTTGCAGCCCAGCAGCGACCGAGGGAGAGGATCTGCAGCCCAGCAGCGACCAGGGGGAGAGGATCTGCAGCCCACCAGCGACCGAGGGAGAGGATTTGCAGCCCAGCAGCGACCGAGGGAGAGGATCTGCAGCCCAGCAGCGACCAGGGGGAGAGGATCTGCAGCTCACCAGCGACCGGGGGAGAGGATTTGCAGCCCAGCAGCGACCGGGGGAGAGGACCTGCAGCCCAGCAGCGACCGAGGGAGAGGATCTGCAACCCAGCAGCGACCAGGGGGAGAGGATCTGCAGCCCACCAGCGACCGAGGGAGAGGATTTGCAGCCCAGCAGCGACCGAGGGAGAGGATCTGCAGCCCAGCAGCGACCAGGGGGAGAGGATCTGCAGCCCAGCAGCGACCGAGGGAGAGGATCTGCAGCCCAACAGCGACCGGGGAAGAAGATCTGCAGCCCAGCAGCGACCGGGAAAGAGGATCTGCAGCCCAGCAGCGACCGGAGGAGAGGATCTGCAGCCCAGCAGCGACCGGGGGAGAGGATCTGCAGCCCAGCAGCGACCGGGGAAGAGGATCTGCAGCCCAGCAGCGACCAGGGGAGAGGATCTGCAGCCTAGCAGCGACCAGGGAAGAAGATCTGCAGCCCAGCAGCGACCAGGGGAGAGGATCTGCAGCCCAGCAGCGACCGCGGGAGATGATCTGCAGCCCAGCAGCGACTGGGTGAGAGGATCTGCAGCTCAGCAGCGATCGGGGGAGAGGATCTGCAAACCAGCAGCGACCGGGGGAGAGGATCTGCAGCCCACCAGCGACTGAGGGAGAGGATCTTTAGCCCAGCAGCGACCGGGGGAGAGGATGTGCAGCCCAGCAGCGACCGAGGGAGAGGATCTGCAGCCCAGCAGCGACCGGAGGAGAGGATCTGCAGCCCACCAGCGACCTAGGGAGAGGATCTGCAGCCCAGCAGCGACCGCAGGAGAGGATCTGCAGCCCAGCAGCGACCTGGGAAGAGGATCTGCAACCCACCAGCGACCGAGGGAGAGGATCTGCAGCCCACCAGCAACTGGGGGAGAGGATCTGCAGCCCAGCAGCGACTGCGGGAGAGGATCTGCAGTCACCCAGCGACCGAGGGAGATGCATTTGTCCAACCTGTCAATTCCCGCCTTGTTAGTGTGTGTGTGTGTGCGTGCGTGCGTGTAATCTCCTATTTGTGCTTGCAGAGTTTTACCACCCTGGGTTCCGTAGTTGGAAACCAGAGGTCAAATTGTGCTCTAAATAATTACTTTACATTAATTGGTAGGATTGGATCATGTTAAAAGGATAGATAATTAACAATAACATGTATAATCTGGCTCCTCTCACCGCGGATGCACCTTTGTTCCAATTTTATTTGCCAGACGTAAGAGAAACCTTGTTACTCACCTTATTCTGGGTTTATTCTACAGTTAAGTTCCTTAGTATTACTGTTCCGTGTGTTTACTGTGCTACTGGCTAGGTTTGTGTTTTGTTAGAGGCGGTTTTTAAGACAGTGTTTTGGCATCATTAAGTGTATTCCATTGTGACTAGGATACCACGTGGGTTTTAGCTACCCAGGGCTTCAAGCCTTACAAGAGCTGTTCTCTAAGTAGACTTTACACTAGTTTTTGTAAGTGTAAACCTTGTATCCTGCCTAAGTGGACGAAGGTAGTTAACGTAAGGTAGAGTGGTAAAGTAGATGATGGTATTAATGTATATGAGGGTTATTAGAGGGTTTAATAAATAAGTACTGTTATGATCTCAGCCTGCAGGAGAAACGAGTCTCCCCCTTTGAGATTTATTCAGCAAGCCTGACCTAACTGGAAGTTCCAGGAAATGTAGAGGCGATAATGCAGATGTAAGATAGTTTGTTGGATTTAAATAACAGTTTGAGATTATGGGCGATGAACAAGAAAACAGATAAATGACTGGTTAGGGGATGTGGACAATTTGCTGGAGGCGTGAGGCTCGCTTCTGGAGGGCTTTGACCTCACTTGAGGCCAGACATCGTAGGGGGAAGACGCGCTCCGTTGTGCTCCCGTCAGAAGCGATATAATCTTAAAGAGAAGAGAAGTGTGCAGACGTTCCAGCTGTGGAATCGAGCTGGAGACGTTGTGGTCTCAAGTCCTGGACGACGAGGAGAGTATTAAGCCGCCCAGAGACAGTTTCGTGGGCTGTGGAAGCGCCCTGGTCAGACGCAGTCAGAGGGAAGGAGCGCCCTCGACCAGATAATCTGTGGTAAGCACGATTTAAACCAGTTCATAGTGATTAGTTGTAATTGGTCGTGTGCCCACTGACAGAAGCAATGTTTACTGTTAAGCTAAACATGTTTTGGTAAGGCAGAAAGCCTAAAATAAGAGTGGAGTGGGAGGAGCGCGGAGCGACATTCGTCTCCTCTGGGCGCTGGCAGGCGACTGAGGGCCTGGCGGCGGAGGACCCTCACAGAGTGTGGAGGACCGCCTGGCGAGGTGGAGCATGGACCCGCCTAACTGGGGAGTCCACTCTCACAATATGTAGAAGACAGATAGAGGTGGGAGGCAAGGATATTGCGTGATTAATTTTGTTTATGTGTTAAAGGGGAAACATTTTATTGGAGTGTAAATGGGTTGCAGGTTTGTCCTTGGGGAAGAAGTTGCTGAGAACGTCGAAGCCAGCACAGAAGGAGTAGTTGATGAGACTCCAAGGCAGTGGAGGAGAGGACCTCGAGCTGTGATGAGAAGCAGTGAGGAGGAGTGTCACGTGCTTCTGTAGAGGTGGTGAAGCACCACAGTTGTTCGAGGAAACCCTATGGTACAGCAGCCAGGAGAGCTGTGGAGGACTCTAGCAGGAGTAGAGAAGCACCATAATTGTTCAAGGAAACTTCATGGTAGCAGCCTGGAGGAGCTGCAGAGGATCCTGGTGATTAATCCCGGAGGAACCTGAAGATATCAGGGTAGTGAACGAGTTCTAAATGATTACTTGTAGGGAGGCGATAGAGTGTTTGTCATTAGCGTGCAAGACGCAGTGAGAGGTGAGTGATTGTTTGCCATTTTTGTACCACAAAGTGTTTATACTGAAGTTGAGAGTTACAGACGTAGGCAGGATTACCTACAGATATATGTATTCTAGGATTGATAGAATGATCGATTGATTCGTTGAGTGGCACGGAACATTTATATTGATATATATATGTATGTTATTGCATTCATATGCTGATTTGCCTTATATATGTTTATAGGTATATATATGTGTGTATTCTCTTGCTGAAAGTGCAGCATTATATTGTAAGGCTTGATCTACTTGAGGAGGTTGATAATATTATTAATATTTGGCAGTCTCCGTGGTGTAGTGGTAAGACACTCGCCTGGCGTTCCGCGAGCGCTATGTCATGGGTTCGTATCCTGGCCGGGGAGGATTTACTGGGCGCAATTCCTTAACTGTAGCCTCTGTTTAACGCAACAGTAAAATGTGTACTTGGATGAAAAAACGATTCTTCGCAGCAAGGGATCGTATTCCAGGGACCTGCCCGAAACGCTACGCGTACTAGTGGCTGTACAAGAATGTAACAACTCTTGTATATATCTCAAAAAAAAAAAAAAATTAGGTAACACCAGGAGATAAGATGCCATTTGACAAGCTGATGAAAAGAGTTCTGATGGTGTTGGAGTGCAACCTGACTGTAATAGTGTAGAGTATAGGATTCATTATTATTATTATATGTGTGTGTATTGTGTATGTGCTTCGTCCAGTAAATGTATGCAAATTTGCTGGTGTTTGCCCTTGTCCTAGTGAGGCTTCCCAAGAAATAGTACAGAACGAGAGAGAGAGAGAAGCAGGAACCACTGCTGTGGACAGGGTAAGACGGAAATGTAGTGAGTCTAAGGGGATTGAGGAGATCTTATCCCATAAGGAGAGAGTGGGGAGTCACAGCGGCTCGAGTGGGTGTGTGCACGTGACAACGAGGCTGCGTGTTGGAGACACATCCCCTAAACGTGAGTAGGGGAAAGTGCGACTAGAACCGGGCGCGCCATCTGCCAGATGGATCCCCTGCGACTAGAACCGGGCGCGCCATCTGGCCAGGTGAGCTCATTAGAGCCAGCTGGCCATGTGGTGCTCAGGTATGTAGCCACATAATGTTGTAAGGGGGTTTTCCCGGAAGTTGGGGCGTGTCGGACGCGTGTAAGCGTCCGGTGTTTGGGTATGTGGTCAGGGAAGATTGTGGTCATGTTGTTTGGGGGGTAGGAGAGTATGTAGGACTATGTGGTATGTGGTTATGTTGTTAAGAGTAAATGAATATGTATGTTTGTTTTCCGTAGACTTAATCATGTGTGCATCTGGTGTTTGGGTAAGTGGTCAGGGAAGATTGTGGTCATGTTGTTTGGGGAGTATGTAGGGCTATGTGGTATGTGCTAGAGTAAGTGATATGTTGTTATGTTGTTGAGAGTAAATGAATATGTATGTTTGTTTTCCATAGACTTAATCCTGTGTGTAGATAATAGTTTATGATTAAAGACTATGTGTCTAGAGTATGAGTGCTCTAGATGGGCCAACATATGTTGTTGGGGTAGGGGAGGGACAGGGGTGAGGGAGGGTGTGGATAGGGAGTCTGAGGGAGAGTGCGGGGACCTCCCCTCATGCCATGAGTGTTTAGGGCCATTTTGTGGTTTTTGTGGTTTGTCAGCTTCCGTTGGGTAGGGGATGGAAGCTATGTGCTTGGTATGCGGACATGTGGAGGGAGGGGGGACCCCCAATACCTGAGAGGGGGCAGGGAGTTAAGACGAGAGAAGGAGGGGAAAGTGAGGAGACAGGTGGAGCCATTATTTTGACTTTTTCCCGCTCAACGCAGCTGTTGGTGATCTAGGACGTCCATTAGTTGGGCCATACACGGGCAGGAACTGCCTACTGTCCACCTTTCAGTGGCTAACTGAAAAGTATTTCCGAGTAGCGGTGTGATCATATCTTCCTCTCCCCTCCCCCTCCTCTCCCTCCCCTCCCTTACTTTCTAGAGTGGTATGGACCAGGTCCACATATTCTTTTATTATACACTTAAGCGATTTACAGCGATAATAATAAGACTTCTTGGTTGTTTAGCTAGCAGACAGATGTGGAAAGGCTTTCATTCAGTCCATCGAAGCTTCTGGTCATCCTAGCCAATCATCCAATCTGTAGACAGGTAGATTGGGAGGGTAGGAGAGAAAGAAAGAGGCAGGCGGACAGACAGACAGACAGACAGACAGACAGACAGACAGAGAGGAGAGGCTCTTAAGATGTGAATGAGATGCGGGAGCAGTAGGCATAGAAGGTCTGTTTTATGTGTACTGGTCACCTTTCACTAGCTAACTGTATTTCCATGTAGCTGGTGTGGCCATATCTTCCGGAGTTAAGATGAGTCATTATTTTTAACTTTTTCTCACCCAATGCAGCTGTTGGCGATCCAGGACGTCCATTAGTTTCCCCTTACAGGAGGTTTTGGGACATAGTTCGGCCATACAAGACAGGAAGTGTGGAGGAGGGTGAGAGGCCTGAGTCTCTCTTAAGATGTAGCAGTTGGCGGATAAGGTCTTTTTATGTAACAAATGCATGGAAGGGGTCAGTCCAAAACGGATGTACACCGTTGCCCACGTACCCTTAAGTGTTTTCAAAGACCACAGAGAGGGTGTGTGAGTGTACGGCCCCACTGCACAGAGTCAAACTGAAAGCATTTCCTTGTAACTGTGATCTTATCTCCTCCTCCCAGAGGGTGCGCATTGACTGCCGTTACTTCCGCCAGGCCAATGCGGTTTCGTTAAGGTAATGGAGATGTAGCTAGCAGCAGTGGGGCCTCACTATTCCACTTACCGCCCCCTTCGCACTGGGGGGAGTGGTGGAAATGGGGTGTACCATCCACCCATCCACCCACCCACCCATCCATCCATCCATCCATCTCTCTCTCTCTCTCTCTCTCTCTCTCTCTCTCTCTCTCTCTCTCTCTCTCTCTCTCTCTCTCTCTTCAGATCATTTATTAGTTTGGAAAAGTAACATCATTTCCTTTCTCCTGCTGCGACTGTTCATTTCACTTAGACTAACAGCTCACCAGAGGATGGAAGACTAATGTCAATTTTCGGGCCCCCCCATCTCTCACACTATTATAACCGTATAACGTAACATGTCCATCATGCCAACGTTGTTCTCTGCCCAAATAACATTAATCGTGAGTCGTGATCACTACCTACAAATTTTGTTAACTATGATCCCAACATCAGCTAGGCCAATAAATATCATTGAAATGTAAGCGTTTTTTTTTTTCTTAATCTCCATCACCTCTTCTATACCATTACTGCAGACCTTGTAACACACAACGTCACACACCATTCATATATAAGTCAATGCGGAAAACATAGTCTTGTTACTATTATTAAATTGACTTGTTCATTATCCATGAGTACAAGATCGTATCACAGCCTTGAAATCAGACCTACATTATCCAAATGTAAACAGACCGAATGAGTCAATAGTGAAATAGCTCTGACTTGTAACACAGTCAAACTTTCTTCTATCCAAATAAATATCATTTGAAAAATGTATGTCTGTCTACTCATTCCGTCTCGTTAGGGTCTGACCTGGTGTCACTCATCAGCTATTAGTAATCGTTCGATCCAGCAGAAAAAAAACAGAGACTGCTGACAGTGTGGCAGTTTTAACCTAACGTAACGTGGAACTCATCATCTTTTCAGCAGTCCAAATATCATTATGAAAAGTAAGTGAGACTTACTCCCACTCAATTACATGTATTATATAATTGTGAAATAAGCACAGATGAGTTTGGGGAGACATGTTCACCACCTATAAATTCTAGTTAAAAAAAAAACAGAGACTGGTGTTAACATAGTGGATGGAAAAAAAAGTTTATCATTCTCTTAATACGTTTTTATTCAATAACTGACAGACATTACATATTTTTATCTTGACAGACTTTTTATTTCAACAACTGGTAAACATATCACATCATAATGCAGTCACATGGTGTTAACATAGTGGATGGAAAAATAGTTTTTTCAATAACCGGTAGGCATAATATAAGACACATATTTATCTTGGTAGGACAATAACTGGAAGACATAACATAAGAGACTTACATATTTATCTTGCTAAGATAGATTATCCACTAATCGTCTTCATTTTTTTTTTTTTTTTGTTTTTCAACTATTATGAGTTGTTTTCCATTTTTTTTAACACCATGGCTAAGTGAGCCAGAGCTGAGTAGTAGTTAACCTCCCATTCAAGCTGCTCATCTGGATTCAAGTCAACACTGTCAATCATACCCAACCCATAAGGAATTTTAACGCGCTTGATTGAATTATGATGCTTAGTCATGCTTAAAATTTGATTAATGCATAATTTAAAGCTCCATCGTCTCTTGATCTTAGTATCATTGCGGAGTCCCTCCATTATACAATCTCTGTCCTCCTCACACTGTTCTAATAGAATTTTTTTGCTAACATCGTTATTTTCTATTGGCGGGCCTGCGCCATACCGGGTCACAATAGCTATAACATGTGGTACGCTTCCCGGTGACGGAGAAGGAGAAAAGACCGCGCCTCCTACTTTGATGCGGTCAGTCTCCACCACATAGTTACTTAATGGTTGAATCGCTCGTTGTAGTCGTGTATAAGGATACCTCTCCCAGATCTCGCATGACATTCCTCCTGAATGGGCGTGAATTGAAGGAATGTCATACACTATACAGTCACCAGGACGGAACTCATCCAATGCTAGATAATCACCTTCTACTTTACAATCTTTAAGACATGATAGCTTATGAAGCATATACCTTGAACACATCTTGTCAGATATTAAACGCAAGTTTGCGGATGTAAGGATTATATACAGTATAGAGTTACCATTTACTCTTTTCATTCCTCTATTACATCTGTAAACACACTCAACTGTTAAAGTGGAAAAATAAACAGAGTATATTATTATTATTTTTTTTTATTAATTGCAAACAAAGGAAAAATGGTAACAATAGTAAATAAATAAAATGAGTAGATTATATATTTCTAGTCAACTGTTAAATCAATGAGTTCAATATCTCCTGTGAGGTCTATTATAGGCACAGCTCTGCAAGGAGGTTTTGTAGTTTCACATTCACCCTCGACCACATCCACGTTCGAATTGTTGTTATTCATCCGATGATAAGCAGAGGCAACGCCTTCACTTAACTTATGTGTAAGCACACCGTGTGTAGGCAATGCTGCAGGGATAGCATTCCTCGCAGAGTCAACCATCACAAATTTCAACCCGCGACGCTGGTAATGCTGCTCCAACTTCAACATTATGGGTAGATATTTCAGTCTCCATACTTCTTGATTGTAACTCTTCCAATACTGACCACAGCCCATCCCAAGTCCAAAGGGGAAAATTATGCGATTAATTTTATATTCTTCTTCTCTTGTTAAGATGACTGCGAAGGCCTTACGCAGAGATTTTGTAAACCAATAGCGACGCATTTCTTCTGTATCCAACTGTAAGCCTCTGTAGTAGTGCGGGTCGGTAGCATTTAACGTCTTGATTTCCTTCATCGTCATGTTTAGGGGTTTAGACGATTTCCCTCCGGCGTGATGTGATATTAATCCAATGAGGTGAGGTAGATGAGGGTCGTCACCAATTCGATTGTTGAATTGTGGGGGTTCACCATAGACTATCTCTCCAGGCATGACTCGATCTCTTCTCTCTGCACGATTTTTGTAAGGTAGTTTGCTCCGATGAATGCGAGCATAAGGATAACGAGTCCATAATTCTTCAACCACCTCACTCATCATCACGCTAGTGGCGTCCATATCGTAGATGATGCAATCGGAGTAAGAGTACTCCGAAAAAGATGAAAGGCTGCCAGCTACAGTCGTCAACATCTTAGCTAATGAGTAGAGGAAGTGAGACTGAGAGCGGTGAGCAGTCAACCCTTTATACGGTTGTGCGAAGGTTAGTGGGTTTCCTGTTTTGTTTCGTCCCTGTTTCCCTAGGACAGGCTAAAATCACTTTGACGTTATAAGGTTTTAAACTCCTCTGCAGATTTTGAATAATGGGGAGGTAAGCACTTTCCCACTCTACATCTTCACAGCGACCTGACATACCTACACCCCAAGGGAGAATAACTTTCTTGATCTCCTCAGTATCTTCAATATACAATATGAGTTCTTCTAAAGATTTCGCCAAGTATAACAAGCGATTTTCTTTCGTATCAGCACGCAAACCTTTAACCATAGCGTAATCTTTTGATTTATCGGTAATGGCTTGAGCAATAGCATTCCTCTCAATAGGCTTCCCTAATCCATACTGAGTTGCCAAGGCTACTATGCTTGGTCCTTGACTGCCTCTGCTGATGTGAATGGATCCGGGTGTTGGACGGTCTTCTCTGATGCATCTCTTTAGATTATACAATTGCGTTCTGGCGTAAGCGGTGGCGTGAGGATACTTATCAGCAATGTCCTGCGACATGCCGTAGGGGGAGCATGATATACAATTTACAGAGTAGACAATGCAGCACTCTCGATTGTTAAACTCCTCATCCGTCATGTATCCCTGATGAATTTCTACAGAGTTCATTTTGGCTATGGAGATCTTTTCCCCAACGCGATATATATGAAACACAGGGATGTGATGCGCGGGCAGTAATGAATTAGTATGATCTAGCCACCCCCCTTTTATCCTCATCGGGGCGTGTGTGGCACGCGCGCAGGCTCTCAGGTTAGTTTCCAGTTACTGATTAACCTCACTCTGTAGCTATGTATTTTTATATTATTTATTTATATAATAAATATATATATTATTATATTATTATTATTATTATTTAATAAACGTGGATTATAGTCCTTTCTAGCAGTAAGATTGGTGTAATGCTATAATCTCATCAATGAGGTTTTATTGACTTTGCACTACGCTTGGATTTTTTTTTCTAAGTTGAGGAGCGCTAGGTATATTCCTTCACATCTCGTTCACTATAGAAATTAGTCTAAGGCCGTGGTGTGTATATAACACATTTATCTCCGACAAAACTACTCTCCCTGGACGGGTGTTTATAGTGTGTGTAAACTTTCAATCCTCTACTGGATTGAAGTTTAATCTATCTACTGGATAGATCAGATTAGATTTTTTCACATCAACGCGAAGCTGACTATTACATCTTTCCTACCAGCTCTGCTTAAACTAGTCGAGATTACCTTTAAGCCGATACATAGATCTCTCAATGAATATGTAGCGAAATGTGTCACCCCTTTCTCGAGGATAAATAGGTCGGGAAGGTCTGGTCTTTACCACAATTTTGAGTGTTCGACCAGCATGGACGTCTTTCGCACCAAAACATTCCGCAGCATGGAACGATTGCGTTGTGAGCAGATGAGACTAGACACTTTTGTGGGATGGCGTCTTGACTGGCTTTTGCCCAGGGATTTAGCAAGCGATGGATTCTACTTCACCAAATCTGTGGACTACTGTATATGCAGTTTCTGTTATACTTTAATAGGTGGCTGGGTGGAGGGGGAGGACACCCCTCGCAGTCGACATGTAGTTGCAGCACCTTACTGTCCTTTCATCTGTGGAAAACGCACTGAAAATGTTAGCATTGCGCTAAGCAACACTGTCTACGCCTACGGATTGAATTTCACCTATTCCGTCATGCAACTGGAAAGCGTGGGAAATTCAACTAACAATTGTAAGTACCCAATACAATTATGTGTGATCTCTTAGTCTCTGTGAATAACGTTTGGTTGTATAGTCATTGTGAGTATCCTGATAATAAGATTTGTGTGTGTGTGTGTGTGTGTGTGTGTGTGTGTGTGTGTGTGTGTTGTGTGTGTGTGTGTGTGTGTGTGGTGTGTGTGTGTGTTGTATATATATATATATATAATATATATATTTATATATATTATATATAATATATTATTTATTAATTATTATTGTTTTAATACTCTAGCTGCTGTGGAATGGAGCGGGAAGAAAACTCAGGAATTCTACCATTCTCTATACCCATATACCCAGAGATGGCAGGGTATAAGACTCGTTTGGCTACATTGGAATCATCTGGCCTGATATGAGTGGACAGTCTCCAGCAGAATTGTCCCGTGCTGGCTTTTTCTCTTGTGGTGTGTATGGAAGATATTATTATTATTATTAGTAATATTATTATTATTACCATTATTATTATCACCATTATTATTATTATTATTGTCTTAATGTATTCACGCGAGTCAAGTCAGTTTGAGGCGTCCTAGTGTCCTAGTATTTATTTATTTATTATTTATTTATTTATATACGAAATATTTTTTCTTTTTTTTCTTAGGAGTTGGAGACCATATACGATGCTTTTATTGTGGTGGTGGACTTACTAACTTCGAACCTTCGGACAACCCCTGGACACTCCACGCGCGATATTATCCAGACTGCATCTACTTAAATTCGAAGAAGGACCGAGCGTTCATTAAAAATGCGGTCCCTTTCACACCTCCTCGAGTGACAAAATTGATGATGAAACACTGATTAACGAGCTCCTGCTAGGTCTTGACTATTTCAATGCTCTCGCTACTACAGTGCGATTCCCATACATTGCCCTGCGAGCTGCGCTAAGAGAATACCTCAAGATAAAAAGGGATATATTACCTCTCCTCGGTGAATCTAACTGTGAAGAGGTGATGTTGGTTTTTTAGATCGAGTGGAAGAATTTGAGGACGTGGATGAGGTAGCTGAACCTCCCTTAGAAGTATTATTGTCACAAGGTGTTATCTCACACCACCAAGTTCCCGCAGTAGTGGGGGTAGATGAACGTGTAGATGTTGTTGCGGAAGAGAATGCAATGCCTGGTGTTGGTAGGTTTTATTGCAAGGTATGTTTCACCCGAGAAATAAACACGGTTCTCATCCCCTGTAGACATATGGTAATATGTTCGGACTGTGTAACGAGATGTGTCAAATGTCCTGTATGTCGAGGAGATGTGGTACATCTACTTCTTCCTATTATCTCTTAATAAACAAATATAAAGTTGATTCTTTTATATTATCCTTATTAATTATTTTTATTATTATTATCGCTGTGTGTGTGAGTGTGTGGTAAGGAGGCACCCTCGACTCTTGAAAGGGTGGTATATAGCCCACCCCTGACCTGGTAGGGTAAACACTCCGTCCAAGATGTCCGCACGAGTCTCTGCTTCCGGTGTAGCCTCTACTCCTCACTCGGATGGTGATGAGCGCCTAGGTCAAGCCTTGGCAATAATACGTGGTATGTTTCCCTTAAGTCTAGATAAACATGCTAAGAGGCTTTCTTGTTCTTTGCTGATGTTGTTTGTAGTAGTAGTAGTAACAAATAATAACAATAATGGGGAGAGAGAGTGTGTGTGTGTGTGTGTGTGTGTGTGTGTGTGTGGTGTGTGTGTGTGGGTGTGTGTGTGTGTGTGGTGTGTGTGTGTGGGTGTTATGCTAGTAATGTAATCTTCTTTTTAGATTATCTGGAGAAAGCTAGCAGTCGCGCGCGGGCTAGCAGCAGCAGAACCCACCACCACCAGCAGAGCCGCCTCCGGGGGAATATTTTCATTTTCCTGGGGAATACTCACATACACACAAACACCGGGGAGGTGGTTGTGACCTCCTCCCCTTCTCCAGAGGACCACGGTGTTAGCCCTCCCCTCACCTTGGTGATGGTGACCGTAGCGAGCAGGGCGTAGCGGGTGTCAGCCTCACTGGTGCCACACACACCACAAGTGCTTGTCTCCCTACACACACCACTACCACACTCGCTACTGCTCCTGCTGATGGAGATCGATGTGATAGAAGTAGTAGTAGTAGTAATAACACTATCCCTCATTGTGTACTCGCTGACAAGACTGCTGATGAGAGGGGGAATAACACATTATATTTTATGAATACCGTTGAAGAGGTGTTGTCCCCCAGCCTTTAACTGGGGGTGTGTAGAGTAGGTAATGACATTGCTACTACTAGTACTACTGGCAATAATAGGACTGAAGAAGAAGAAGTTGTAAGAACGAGTGTGGATATTTCACAGGGGGGGTGAGCTTCCAGACCTCTTGACTATGAGTGAAGGCCTGAT
>WNGS01006285.1:0-11716 GCA_020271785.1 Procambarus virginalis | reverse complement strand
AAATTACAATTTTTTCTGAATTGTGAAGCCTGTATTGGCCGCTGGCAGGACACTGATGCAATGGAAGTTTTCATGTGTCCGGACACCGGCGATGGTGTGGTATTGGCTATATATTTAACCATATCTTGGGTTTCATTTAAGATATATTTACCTTGAAATGTAGTCACATTATCGTTTAGATCTGTGTTTATGCTGACATATAGACCTTTAATGTTACTTTGCATATATGCAAATGAATTACACAATTGATTCACTTGTTTGCAGGCCTTCGCATTCCCTGAGATAGCCATCACGTAACTATAAAAGGCATATATCTTCACTTTCACTTCAGTTATATTTATGCTAAAGTATTAAATACAGCTTATATGTCTGTCTTGTTATGACAGAAAACTTCGTTTATTACAGTATCTAGATTAAATTAACATTGATCTTTGAAAGGTCATAGTTCCCATCGATAGGAGAGAGCGTCGGCCAAGAAACCTTGTTTAAATGGAATATCTTTCCTGTCTAATAAGATATATCTTTGTGATGGATTCACAAGATTATTTGATCTCTGCCTTTCTGATAACTTATAAAAAATAAGTTTATTTGTGAATCTCTATTAATTAAATAATATATCAGAGAGCGTGTGGGTTCGGTGTTCTATGAACGAAAACGACATGGGTAGTTTAAGTAGCGAACGCATACAAACGAATAACGATAGTATCTATATAACAAAATCATTGTCCTGTGGGTTGATTTAACTTCCAGACACATTTTTTAAAAATAAATATTAATGTTTTGTGGCTGTTTATGAAAGATATTATTACAAATACCATTCTTCTTTAATTCTACTGTAAATTTGCGACAATTTGAGCAAAGAAGTGCGACGACTGGATCACTGTGTACAGGAGGCTGATATGGCAGCAAACACTCTCCAGGCGACCATATATCTTGGATAAGTCGCTCCACAATTTTGTCGCTTGGACCGTCGACTTCCTATGGCGTCACCTGCTACATATTTACTTCGAATTTCGATATGAATTACATTATTTCAGAGTGAAAATAGGTTTGATCGTGTTCTACGTGCAGCACCAACATTACAGTAAGTAAATATATCATATTTCTTCATTACTTACGTAATACTAGGAGGATTTGGGTACATTTGGGTAGATTGGGTAGATTTGGTAATTTACGGACCGCCTCAACTCTTTAAGACATAACTGAACATGCTCGTGTCCGAAACTAGACACAAATACAACAAAAATTAAGGATGGTAACAGAGTCCATTTCATGTGGTCTCCATTCATGTTGGCCTCCGAATGCATGATAGATATGATAGATATGATAGTTAGCCAAAGAATCTGTCTTTAAATGAGACGTCGAGTGTAACAGGTATATAGTTATTAAATGAAGTTTAGTGATGTAATAGACATAATTCGGAGTTGGTAAGGACGCCGCCCGCCAGCGTAAACACAACACACCCGAATGCCCGCAAACACGATACAACGCACAAAACACAACACTTCTGTCAGTTTTGGATAAACTCCTTTTATATTTATTATGTGATAGTTATACTTGTATAAAATGATAACTATTATAGGTAAGCGCCTAATATTTAATATTATTCAATAAAAAAGAAGTCAGAAGCCACAAGCCTGTCTGCACATGTCTTTTGTGTAAAAGTATTTTGGGCGCTCATGTACTTGTGCGCTAGCTGGCGTTCACAGCTGTTCTTGCCTACAAGCATTAGAATTAAACAAACGAATTTATTTTTTCATTTATATACAAGAAGAGAAGGCTACCCTTGAGTCTGTAATATTCATCTGATCACTGGTCTCCCATTTGGTCCTCATTGCTTTATCTTACTATTATTGAATGTCAATAACCGTATTATGCAATTTCAATATCTTCTATTTCTTTCTTTATTATGCACCCCATACCCATCCCGTGGGCGGTGGTGTAAAGGAATACAGAGGCACATAATCGGTTCAGGAACTGAACCCTCTAGTTCGTTTAGCTAAGCAAATAACAATGTTTGACGCTAGTTACAAAATTATCAATGTTGTATACACATGTACACACCCTCATACATACATGTACATACACATACATATCTAATCACCCACACAAATACACACATCAATAATCTTTGTGTCACAAGTGACACAAAGAGGTGTCACAAGTGACATTACAAGAGGCTCACAACAGTCACTATACAAGGCACTTTACAACTATAGTGAGTCACACAGTTACTAGTCTTGCTCCACACCCACCCAACTGGGCGGCAGCTTTACAGTCATGTGCATGCATTACCTACATTAAGCAAATTTTGGATACTTCGCTAAGATTTCGAGCAGCACATCATTATGAATGAAGTACTTACACATTTCATTATGCAACTTTAATAAAGTTGTCCTTCAGCATTTTGTGGTGTTCAGCTACCCTTATCTTCTGTATGTTCCTCACGTTACCAGTATACACAAACATTGACATGTAGGGATAAAGACTCTCAGGTAAGTTAGTAATTTAAATGCACAGTAGCAGTCCTAGGCGTTCAATCCCCGACCGCCGTCCAAGTGGTTTGGCACCATTCCTCCCTATCCCATCCCAAATCCTTATCCTGATCCCTTCCCAGTGTTAAATAGTTGTAATGTACAGGCACTATATATATAATTATATATATATATATATATATATATATATATATATATATATATATATATATATATATATATATATATATATATATATATATATATATATATATATATATATATACCAGTATAAGCTAATAATATATACTGGTCTAATAAAATAATTAAACCAGTTAATACTCTCACTCGTTGTGTTAGGATATGTTAGCTTGATAAAACTGACTGTTCATTGTTGAGAATTGTGTTAACAAACAATATATCTGATTTTATCAAGACTGTAGCTTGCTTAGCAAAAGGAACTTGATTAAATTTGGGTTCAGTTTAACTACCGCTCAATGGATGAGTAATTGGGGTATAAATAAAGGAACTAAGCTGATAAAATGAAAGATGGGAAAACAACATTAGAGAGATAAACGCGAGAGATGTTTTCATGTTAACCCGAAAATTATTTGAGGAGCAAGACGGACTGCGGGTCAGGCAATTGGTCCCCATGCTATCGTGATGGGGGATCAGCCATTACACGTGTTAATGACTTGTATAGTTGTGTAGTTAAGGACAACAGGGTAAAGGGGTAATGGGCATTGTGGTTGATTGTTCTACCTGGGAATCCTCCACTGTTTATATCTTATGTATGTATGTATGTACTAACCTAGTTATGGTTGCGGGGGTTGAACTTTGGCTCTTTGGTCCCGCCTCTCAACCGTCAATCAACTGATGTACAGATTCCTGAGCCTACTGGGCTCTGTCATATCTACATTTGAAACTGTGTGTGGAGTCAGCCTCCACCACATTACTGCCTAATGCATTCCATTTATTAACTACTCTGACACTGAAAAGTTCTTTCTGTAATCTCTCTGTGGCTCATTTGGGTACTCAACTTCCACCTGTGTCCCCTTGCACGTGTACCACATGTGTTAAATAAATGTATGTATGTAAGGAGAGAGAGAGAGAGAGAGAGAGAGAGAGAGAGAGAGAGAGAGAGAGAGAGAGAGAAAGAGGAGAGAGAGAGAGAGAGAAAGAGATGAAGACCGAGACAGAGAAATAGATATAGACAGAGTCAGGGAGAGAATGTTAGACAGAGACGGATAGATAAGGATATGCAAATTCAGTGAGAGAATGACAGAGATAGAGTGAGGAAAGAGACAGAAAGATAGGCTGACAGAGAATTGCAGAAACGAGGAGAGGCAGAGACAGAGGGACAGGGACAGGAGCAGAGGGACAGGGATAGACGGACAAGGCCAGAGGAGGGACGGGGGGAACAGAGGGGGGGGGCAGTGGGACAGGGAGGGAAACAGGGACAGAGACAGAGGGACAGGGTCAGAGAGGGGGACCGGGGGACAGAGGGAGGAGAGGGGGGCAGGAGACCAAGAGAGAGGGGACAGAGGAGAGACAGGGGACAGAAAGAGTGGGCAGGGGGACAGAGACAATTCTATAACCAATGTTCCAGCGATGTGTAAATATTGTGGGAAATTTTTACCCACCATATCTAATAATCATCTAAGAAATGTATTATTTCTATATCATATCAATATCATATCAAATCATATCTATATCATATCTATATCAAATCTATATCATATCAGAATCATATCAGAATCACAATAGATTCATTATATATAGTTTGATCCTAGATGACAATGCCACTATGATCACGTACGCCATAGGGACAAGGCCAGAGGAGGGACGGGGGGAACAGAGGGGGGGGGGCAGTGGGACAGGGAGGGAAACAGGGACAGAGACAGAGGGACAGGGTCAGAGAGGGGGACCGGGGGACAGAGGGAGGAGAGGGGGGCAGGAGACCAAGAGAGAGGGGACAGAGGAGAGACAGGGGACAGAAAGAGTGGGCAGGGGGACAGAGACAATTCTATAACCAATGTTTCAGTGATGTGTAAATATTGTGGGAAATTTTTACCCACCATATCTAATAATCATCTAAGAAATGTATTATTTCTATATCATATCAATATCATATCAAATCATATCTATATCATATCTATATCAAATCTATATCATATCAGAATCATATCAGAATCACAATAGATTCATTATATATAGCTTGATCCTAGATGACAATGCCACTATGATCACGTACGCCATAGGGCCCTATAGATGCCTACGTGACTTAGTGCATGTTCTCTCAAGGATCCAGAAGCTTCTAGAAGGATTCGTTAATTAAAAATTTGTTGGAACACTGACGTAGTATCCGGTAGAGATAAAATCGAATCCTTATTAAGAGTCAGTGGTATTATCAAGTACTACTTATAATCTTTAAATCCTATATCTAATTTTATTATAATCACATCTTATCTCAATCATAAGTCTAGACTGTAAAAATAATCAATCGATATTCATTCAAAGCTACCCCTTTCAAGGGGGATGGGGGGGGCATCTCGGGAGAGAAGCGCCCACCACAGCCCGCGGGCAGAACGCGTATGTTTACACAACTGTGAACAGTGACGGTCCCTTAGCGAACATTTTTGGCTGAGGACACCTTATCTAATATCATTATCACCAGTGAACACTCTCTAGAACTGGGGGAGTACCTGGACAATATATCAACAAGGAAAATCCTAGAACATTTATGTAAAATAAGAGTGAAGTGGAGCATTTAGTGACGCGGTCTCCACCTTCATCCCTAATCTCATCCCTAATCTTCATTGTTATCTTCTGCAACGCAGTCCAATATCCGTAGCAACGCTACTAGTACATCATACAGCAACGCTGTTTTATAAAATATCGTGCCTAAACTCGCCAAGAGAGTTTATTCAGTCTGGCACACTTGTCAGACAGGCACCCGACTGGCAGAGAAGTATATTGAATGTTATTTTGGTATATGATTGGCCAATTGTATGCTTGTGACTTTAATATTCTATAAATCTGTCTTTCGGTAAAAAGGCGAGGCAACGCCTCATATTTCTGTGAGTTTATTATTAATATTGTGGTACAGCAGAAGTCTTATCCAAGCTCTGAACCTCATGAGTGTCCACTGTCAGAAAAGTTGGTACAATAAGTAAACAAATACTCATGAGTGTCCAGAGTGTAGGAAGAGATTCAACAAGCTGACCGTATTGAATCATATACATTGATCATATACATTGCATATACTTGAATATATATAAATTAAGTTAACAATTGCTTGCTTAGTTATTTTTTAAGTAATCATATAATTTCATTTAATTGAATATAATTTTAGTACTCAGTAACAGTACTCAGACCATATTTAGGTCATTTATCATACTTTACAATTTACAATTTAAGTTGTTTAAAGTATAAGTGTATTGGCTGTTAATTGCTAAGGTGCTAGGCTAGACTGTGTATGTTTAAATCTCTGATTTAAACAGAGCCAGTGTTCAGTTATATAACTGAATTTATAAAATCTTATCCTTGTATAAAATACAAGCTGATGTGAGATACCTGTTGGCAGGTGGACGTGGAACTGCAATCAACCTATCAACTAATTCACTCACCCCACCTGCCCCTTACAGCCCATAATCTGTCATTAGGAAAAGAGGAGCTAGGATTTACGACCCTAGCTAGAGATTTTAGTTGAATTAATTTGCATACAGTAATTTTTTTAATTTAGTTCAGTACAAGTCTCTGGTAGTCTCCTCTTATATCAATCACAGCAGGTTTTTCCCACATTTGTGACGTCCTCTGTGACGTCTTCTGTGATGTCCTCTGTGACGTCCACTGTGACGCCCTCTGTGACGTCCACTGTGACGCCCTCTGTGACGTCCACTGTGACGCCCTCTGTGACGTCCTCTGTGAAGTCCACTGTGACGTCCTCTGTGACGCCCTCGTTGACGTCTTCTGTGAAGCCCCGTTGACGTCCTCTGTGACGTCCTCTGTGACGCCCTCTTTGACGTCCTTTGTGACGTCCACTGTGACGCCCTCTTTGATGTACTCTGTGACTTCCACTGTGACGTCCACTGTTACGCCCTCTTTGACGTCCTCTGTGACGTCCACTGTGACGGCCTTTGTGACGGCCTTTTTGACGTCCTCTGTGACGTCTACTGTGACGCCCTTTGTGACGCCCTCTGTGACGCCCTTTGTGACGCTCTCTGTGACGTCCACTGTGACGCCCTCTGTGACGTCTACTCTGACGCAATCTGTGACGTCCTCTGTGACGTCTTCTGGGACGTCAACTGTGACGCCCTCGTTGACGTCCTCTGTGACGTCCTCTGTGACGTCCTCTATGACGTCCTCTGTGACGTCCTCTGTGACATCCACTGTGACGCCCTCTGTGACGCCTTCTTTGATGTCCTCTGTGACGTCCTCTGTGACGTCCTCTATGACGTCCTCTGTGACGACCTCTGTGACGTCCACTGTGACGCCCTCTGTGACGCCTTCTTTGATGTCCTCTGTGACGTCCTCTATGACGCCCTCTGTGACGTCCACTGTGACGCCCTCTGTGACGCCCTCTTTGATGTTCTCTGTGACGTCCACTGTGACGACCTCTGTGACGTCCTTTGTGACGCCTCTGTTTCGTCCTCTGTGGCGCCCTCTGTGACGCCCTCTTTGACGTCCTCTGTGACGTCCTCTATGACGTCCTCTGCGACGTCCTCTGTGACGTCCACTGTGACGCCCTCTGTGACGCCCTCTTTGATGTCCTCTGTGACGTTCTCTGTGACGTCCTCTATGACGCCCTCTGTGACGCTCTCTTTGACGCCCTTTGTGACGTCCACTATGATCCCTCTGAGACGTCCACTGTGACGCCCTCTGTGACGCCGTCTTTGACGTCCTCTGTGACGTCCTTTGTGACGTCCACTGTAACGCCTTCTGTGACGTCCTCTGTGACGTCCACTGTAACGCCCTCTGTTACGTCCTCTGTAACGCCCTCTTTGACGTCCACTGTGACGTCCACTGTAACGCCCTCTGTGACGTCCTCTGTGACGCCCTCTGTGACGTCCACTGTGACGCCCTCGTTGACGTCCTCTGTGACGTCCTCTGTGACGTCCTCTATGACGTCCTCTGTGACGTCCTCTGTGACATCCACTGTGACGCCCTCTGTGACGCCTTCTTTGATGTCCTCTGTGACGTCCTCTGTGACGTCCTCTATGACGTCCTCTGTGACGACCTCTGTGACGTCCACTGTGACGCCCTCTGTGACGCCTTCTTTGATGTCCTCTGTGACGTCCTGTATGACGCCCTCTGTGTCGTCCACTGTGACGCCCTCTGTGACGCCCTCTTTGATGTTCTCTGTGACGTCCTCTGTGACGACCTCTGTGACGTCCACTGTGACGCCCTCTGTGACGCCTTCTTTGATGTCCTCTGTGACGTCCACTGTAACGCCCTCTATGACGTCTACTGTGACGTCCTCTGTGACGTCCTCTGTGACGTCCTCTGTGACGTCCACTGTGACGTCCACTGTAACGGCCTCTGTGACGTCCTCTGTGACGTCCTCTGTGCCACACCTTTCTCTCTGGGTTTCCAGTCTTGTCTGCTCGTTCTTCTACAGTATTGAACATTGCTTCTTTGTCCACGTTCATCATTTCCCTTACCTTGTAACACCAGTGGCCTGAGCCCTGAGCTCTGAGTCATGAGTCCTGAGTCCTGAGCTCTGAGTCATGAGTCCTGAGTCCTGTGTCCCGAGTCCTGAGCCCTGAGCTCAGAGTCATGAGGCCTGAGTCCTGAGCCCTGAGGCCTGAGTCCTGAGCCTGAGTCCTGTTTCCTGAGTCCCGAGTCCTGAGCACTGAGTCCTGAGTCCTCAGGCATGAGTCCTGAGCACCGAGGCCTGAGTCCTCAGGCCTGAGCCCTGAGCCACAGTCCAGCAGCCTCACAGTTCAGTGTTGCATGGCACTGAACTATTTCTTGTTCGGCTTTATGTTTTTTAGGCTGGGGGCTCCATGCATATTCACGGGTGCGGGTATTCTCGATTGTTGTTGGTGGCGGGGTGCACACGCGCGTGCGTGTGTGTGTGTGTGTGTGTGTGTGTGTGTGTGTGTGTGTGTGGTGTGTGTGTGTGTGTGTGTGTGTGTGTGTGTGTGTGTGTACTCACCTAGTTGTACTCACCTAGTTGTGCTTGCGGGGGTTGAGCTCTGGCTCTTTGGTCCCGCCTCTCATCCGTCAATCAACAGGTGTACAGTTCCCTGAGCCTAATGGGCTCTATCATATCTACATTTGAAACTGTGTATGGAGTCAGCCTCCACCACATCGCTTCCTAATGCATTCCATTTGTCAACCACTCTGACGCTAAAAAAGTTCTTTCTAATATCTCTGTGGCTCATTTGGGCACTCAGCTTCCACCTGTGTCCCCTAGTGCGTGTGCCCCTTGTGTTAAACAGCCTGTCTTTATCAACCCTGTCGATTCCCCTGAGAATCTTGAATGTGGTGATCATGTCCCCCCTAACTCTTCTGTCTTCCAACGAAGTGAGGTTTAATTCCTGCAGTCGCTCCTCGTAGCTCATACCTCTCAGCTCGGGTACTAGTCTGGTGGCAAACCTTTGAACCTTTTCCAGTTTAGTCGTATGCTTGACTAGATAGGGACTCCATGCTGGAGCCGCATACTCCAGGATTGGTCTGACATATGTGGTATATAATGTTCTGAAAGATTCCTTACACAAGTTTCTAAAGGCCGTTCTTATGTTAGCCAACCTGGCATATGCTGCTGATGTTATCCACTTGATATGAGCTTCAGGGGACAGGTCTGGCGTGATATCAACCCCCAGGTCTTTCTCTCTCTCTGACTCTTGAAGTATTTCATCTCCCAAATGATACCTTGTATCTGGTCTCCTGCTTCCTACCCCTATCTTCATTACATTACATTTGCTTGGGTTAAACTCTAACAGCCATTTGTTCGACCATTCCTGCAGCTTGTCCAGGTCATTGTCCAGGCTTGTGTGTGTGTGTGTGGGTGTGTGTGTGTGTGTGTGTGTGTGTGTGTGTGTGTGTGTGTGTGTGTTGTGTGTGTGTGTGCGTCTCATGTGTACATGTGTATGTCGCCTGTGGAGTGCATGTATCGATTCGGTCTTGTATATATTTGTTGCTTTAATGGAAGACAGATTCTTCTCGGCAGTGATTATTAAAGGTGATGAACAGTGCTTGTGTCCGGTGCCACTGCTTGGACTGTGTCCGGTGCCACTGCTTGGAGTGTGTCCGGTGCCACTGCTTGGAGTGTGTCCGGTGCCACTGTTTGGACTGTGTCCGGTGCCACTGTTTGGACTGTGTCCGGTGCCACTGCTTGGACTGTGTCCGTTGCCACTGCTTGGACTGTGTCCGGTGCCACTGTTTGGACTGTGTCCGTTGCCACTGATTGGACTGTGTCCGGTGCCACTGTTTGGACTGTGTCCGTTGTCACTGCTCTGGACTGTGTCCGTTGCCACTGCTTGGACTGTGTCCGTTGCCACTGCTTGGACTGTGTCCGGTGCCACTTGCTTGGACTGTGTCCGTTGCCACTGCTTGGACTGGTCCGGTGCCATGTTTGGACTGTGTCCGTTGCCCCATGCTTGGACTGTGTCCGTTGCCCGGCTTGGACTGTGCCGGTGCCACTGCTTGGACTGTGTCCGTTGCCACTGCTTGGACTGTGTCCGGTGCCACTGTTTGGACTGTGTCCGGTGCCACGCTTGGACCGTGCGGTGCCACTGTGGACTGTGGTCCGTGTATATTTGCCACTGCTTGGATCTGTGTCCGGTGCCACTGCTTGGACTCCGTGCCGTTGCCACTGCTTGGACTGTGTCCGGTGCCACTGCTGGACTGTGTCCGTTGCCACTGCTTGGACTGTGTCCGGGCCACTGTTTGGACTGTGACACAGTCCAGGGACTGTGACACAGTCCAAGCAGTGGCACCGGACACAGTCCAAGCAGTGGCACCGGACACAGTCCAATGTGTAGTGGAAGCGTGTTGAACAGTCTCGGGTATCAACATCAGAGGCCCGAGACTGTTCAACACGCTTCCACTACACATAAGGGACATAACTGGCAAACCCCTCACAGTGTTCAAGAGAGAACTGGATAAGCACCTCCAAAGGATACCTGATCAACCAGGCTGTGACTCATACGTCAGGGCTGCGAGCAGCCGCGTCCAACAGCCTGGTTGATCAGTCCAGCAACCAGGAAGCCTGGTCGATGACGGGCCGCGGGGACGATAAGCCCCGGAAGCACCTCAAGGTATCCTCAAGGTAAGGACTGTGTCCGTTGACACTGTTTGGACTGTGTCCGGTGCCACTGCTTGGACTGTGTCCGTTGCCGCTGTTTGGACTGTGTCCGTTGCCACTGTTTGGACTGTGTCCGGTGCCACTGTTTGGACTGGTCCGGTGCCACTGCTTGGACTGTGTCCGGTGCCACTGCTTGGAGGTGTCCGTTGCCACCTTGGAGTGTGTCCGTTGCCACTGCTTGGACTGTTTGGGTGCCACTGTTTGGACTGTGTCCGTTACCACTGCTTGGACTGTGTCCGGTGCCACTGTTTGGACTGTGTCGGTGCCACTGTTTGGACTGTGTCCGGTGCCACTGTTTGGACTGTGTCGGTGCCACTGTTTGGACTGTGTCCGGTGCCACTCCGTTGGACTGTGTCGGTGCCACTGTTTGGACTGTGTCCGGTGCCACTGTTTGGACTGTGTCCGTTGCCACTGCTTGGACTGTGTCCGGTGCCACGTTTGGACTGTGTCCGTGCCACTGTTTGGACTGTGTCCGGATGCCACTGTTTGGACTGTGTCCGGTGCCACTGTTGGGACTGTGTACGGTGCCACTGTTTGGACTGGTCCGGTGCCATTTTTGGACGTGGTCCGGGTGCCACTGTTGGACTGTGTCCGGTGCCACTGTTTGGACTGTCCCGGTGCCACTGTTTGGACTGTGTCCGGTGCCACTGTTTGGACTGTGTCGGTGGCCACTGTTTGGACTGTGTCCGGTGCCACTGTTTGGACTGTGTCCGGGCCCAGTTTGTGACTGTGTACCGGTGCCACGTTTGGACTGTGTCCGGTGCCACTGTTTGGACTGTGTCCGGTGCCACGTTTGGACTGTGTCCGGTGCCACTGTTTGGACTGTGTCCGGGTGCCACTGTTTGGACTGTGTCCGGTGCCACTGTTTGGACTGTGTACGGTGCCACTGTTTGGACTGTGTCCGGTGCCACTGTTTGGACTGTGTCCG
>WNGS01006282.1:0-22517 GCA_020271785.1 Procambarus virginalis | reverse complement strand
TATGACACGGACATCTACAATGACAAATACAGTAACATACAGGTTTAATGAAAGTGACAAAGACAGTGATAGTGCAAACAGAACCGTTATCTGAGGTTATCTTGAGATGATTTCGGGGCATTTTAGTGTCCCCGCGGCCCGGTCTTCGAAAAGGCCTCCACCCCCAGGAAGCAGCCCGTGACAGCTGACTAACACCCAGGTACCTATTTTACTGCTAGGTAACAGGGGCATAGGGTGAAAGAAACTCTGCCCATTGTTTCTCGCCGGCGCCCGGGATCGAACCCAGGACCACAGGATCACAAGTCCAGTGTGCTGTCCGCTCGGCCGACCGGTTCCTACAGAACCGTGACACATAATGACACATAAACACCGTGACAGTGACAGACACAGACAAACGCAGCAAGAAGCAGTGAGAATGTCGGACAGGCTAAAAAATTATGAATCTAAAGATTTAATTTAATATTACTTTACTATGCAGCTGTTCTTTGTTATATATTTGTGATGGAGGGGAGGAGGGGGCGCCGGCGCTGACCTGTTGGAGTGTGACCTCTGAGGAGCTCTCACCGTGAGTGTGACCTCTGAGGACCCTTCACCGTGGAGTGTGACCTCTGAGGAGCACTCACCGTGGAGTGTGACCTCTGTGGAGCACTCACCGTGGATTGTGACCTCTGAGGAGCACTCACCGTGGAGTGTGACCTCTGAGGAGCTCTCACCGTGGAGTGTGACCTCTGAGGACCCTTCACCGTGGAGTGTGACCTCTGAAGAGCACTCACCGTGGAGTGTGACCTCTGAGGAGCACTCACCGTGGAGTGTGACCTCTGAGGAGCACTCACCGTGGAGTGTGACCTCTGAGGAGCCTTCACCGTGGAGTGTGACCTCTGAGGAGCCTTCACTGTGGAGTGTGACCTCTGAGGAGCCTTCACCAAGGAGTGTGACCTTTGAGGATCCCCTTGACTTTGGAGAGTGACCTATTCGTATGATTGTTAGTATTTTAATATTGTTAACGACATGGAAACTACCTAGGTTTACATGCTAACAATCCCAGGATATCGTTATGCATATTATTATTGAATAAGACAAAAAGGGTGAGATGAATGATTATATCACGGCTCTTTATTGTCCTGATGTATTTCTTAAGAATGCTAAAAATTCGACGAGGGGGGTAGCTTTGGTACCATGTCAAGTGGCATTCTTTTCACTGATGCCAACCCTAACCCTAGCCCCAATGTTGGGCACGTACTCAACACCAATCCCTGTTAAAAACTGAGTTAAAAACCTCAAATTGACAGACCAAACGTTCGAATTAAAAATATCACCAACTATTTCCATTTAATATACTAATAATCTCTATTGAGATTTTCTTGTTTTTCGGTTCAGAAGTCTTCCTCCCAGTCGCTATAGAACTATTTTGTATTCATGGGGATTTTTGTAATTGTATTATTGATAACATAAAATTTTACATTTGAGATCTCGTAATCTGCGATCATGTGAGATAACATATTTTAGCTCCTGGTGTATCACAGCGCCTCTCTCACTATCTCCTGGTGTATCACAGCGCCCCTCTCACTATCTCCTGGTGTATCACAGCGCCTCTCTCACTATCTCCGTATCACAGCGCCTCTCTCACTATCTCCGAACCACAGCGTCTCTCACTATCTCCGTACCACAGCGCCTCTCTCACTGTCTCCAATCCACAGCGCCTCTCTCACTATCTCCGTACCACAGCGCGCTCTCTCACTGTCTCCAATCCACAGCGCCTCTCTCACTATCTCCGTACCACAGCGCCTCTCTCACTATCTCCGAACCACAGCGCCTCTCTCACTGTCTCCAATCCACAGCGCCTCTCTCACTATCTCGTACCACAGCGCCTCTTCACTATCTCCGAACACACGCGCTCTCTCACTGTCTCCAATCCACAGCGCCTCTCTCACTATCTCCGAACCACAGCGCCTCTCTCACTATCTCCGTACCACAGCGCCTCTCTCACTAATCCCAGAACCCAGCGCCTCTCTCACTATCTCCGTACCACAGCGCCTCTCTCACAATCTCCGAACCACAGCGCCTCTCTCACTATCTCCGTACCACAGCGCCTCTCTCACTATCTCCAAATCAGCGCCTCTCTCACTATCTCCGTACCACAGCGCCTCTCTCACTGTCTCCAAACACAGCGCCTCTCTCACTATCTCCGTACCACAGCGCCTCTCTCACTATCTCCGTACCACAGCGCCTCTCTCACTGTCTCCAATACCAGCGCCTCTCTCACATCTCGTACTACCAGCGCCTCTCTCACTATCTCCGAACCACAGCGCCTCTCTCACTGTCTCCAATCAACCCACAGCGCCTCTCTCCATATCTCCGTACCACAGCGCCTCTCTCACTATCTCCGTACCACAGCGCCTCTCTCACTATCTCCGAACACAGTGCATGCAATCACAGCGTGTCTGAACACACAGCGTCTCCGAACCACAGCGCCTGCAATCACAGCGCCTCTCTCACTGTCTCCGTACCACAGCGCCTGCACTCACAGCGCCTCCGAACCACAGCGCCTCTAAGCTCAGGTGGCGACAGGAGTACTCGTGCTAGGCCTCACATAATTTGGATAATAACAGAGGAGGGAGCGGAGGCACAGTTAACTGCCCACTGTGCCAATCACCTCAACAGGTGGCCAGGTGACTGTGTGGGATGACTGACAGGTGGCCAGGTGACTGTGTGGGATGACTGACAGGTGGCCAGGTGACTGTGTGGGATGACTGACAGGTGGCCAGGTGACTGTGTGGGATGACTGACAGGTGGCCAGGTGACTGTGTGGGATGACTGACAGGTGGCCAGGTGACTGTGTGGGATGACTGACAGGTGGCCAGGTGACTGTGTGGGATGACTGACAGGTGGCCAGGTGACTGTGTGGGATGACTGACAGGTACCCAGGTGACTGTGGGGATGGCTGACAGGTACCCAGGTGACTATGTGGAGTGACTGACAGGTACCCAGGTGACTATGTGGAGTGACTGACAGGTACCCAGGTGACTGTGTGGGATGACTGACAGGTACCCAGGTGACTGTGTGAAATGACTGACAGGTACCCAGGTGACTGTGTGGGATGACTGACAGGTGGCCAGGTGACTGTGTGGGATGACTGACAGGTGGCCAGGTAACTGTGTGGGATGACTGACATGTACCCAGGTGACTGTGTTGGATGACTGACAGGTACCCAGGTGACTGTAAGATTTCCAGGTGGCAAGGCGACTGTGTAGTGAGTGACAGGTGCCAGGGTACTCGGGTAACTGTGTGGTATTAGCCACAGTTTATGGGAACCACCACAAGACAGGTGGCTGCGAGTCATGAAGAAGGCGGGGCGCTGCCTTATATGAGATTAAGACGTCAATATTTGCTGGGATTGGCCCGTGCCTTGGGTAATACCCGCTGCGGTGTCGTGACGGGAGGTAGACAGACAGACAGACAGAGACGGACGCTAGCACAGTCTAATTCCCTGTCTGTTAAAGCCTGTCAAAGTCTGTGTGTGTGTCAAACTGACACACACACACAAACTGAGTATTCAGACGAGGTGTCAAAAAAAATCGACTTGAGAATGGTCCAGGACGGACCGAAACGTCGTCGTCCCTTTACTTTCTAGTGTGTGGTTTGGTCAACAGATTGAGTATTCTCCCTTATAACCCCATTTATAATAAGAGAGACTGATGCAGGCGTAAATAACCTCGGAGCAAAAGGCACAATACATTACAGCTGTGTCGTGTTAAACACACGAAACCACTCGAATATGTAATTTCTCCTTCCTCGTACTACCTGTAATTGGACCACATCATTCACGAATGAAATGTATGTTTACATTTGTCATTGATCGTTCTCTGCCTCCCAGAGAAACACAGTCATTACCCACTAAAATCTTGGAGAAATTCTCTCCATTGGTTTACCTGCTTGAGGAATGGTTTACCTGCTTGAGGAATGGTTTACCTGCTTGAGGAGTGGTTTACCAGCTTGAGGAATGGTTTACCAGCTTAAAGAATGGTTTACCAGCTTGAATGGTTTACCTGCTTGAGGAATGGTTTACCTGCATGAGGAATGGTTTACCTGCTTGAGGAATGGTTTACCAGGTTGAGGAATGGTTTACCTGCTTGAGGAATGGTTTAGCTGCTTGAGGAATGGTTTACCAGCTTGAGGAATGGTTTACCTGCTTGAGGAATGGTTTACCAGCTTGAGGAATGGTTTACCAGCTTGAGGAATGGTTTACCTGCTTGAGGAATGGTTTACCAGGTTGAGGAATGGTTTACCTGCTTGAGGAATGGTTTACCAGGTTGAGGAATGGTTTACCTGCTTGAGGAATGGTTTACCAGCTTGAGGAATGGTTTACCAGCTTGAGGAATGGTTTACCTGCTTGAGGAATGGTTTACCAGCTTGCGGAATGGTTTATCTGCTTGAGGAATGGTTTACCTGCTTGAGGAATGGTTTACCAGCTTGAGGAATGGTTTACCAGCTTGAGGAATGGTTTACCTGCTTGAGGAATGGTTTACCTGCTTGAGGAATGGTTTACCAGGTTGAGGAATGGTTTACCTGCCTGAGGAATGGTTTACCAGGTTGAGGAATGGTTTACCAGGTTGAGGAATGGTTTACCTGCTTGAGGAAGGGTTTACCTGCTTGAGGAATGGTTTACCAGCTTGAGGAATGGTTTACCTGCTTGAGGAATGGTTTACCTGCTTGAGGAATGGTTTACCTGCTTGAGGAATGGTTTACCAGCTTGAGGAATGGTTTACCAGCTTGAGGAAGGGTTTACCTGCTTGAGGAATGGTTTACCTGCTTGAGGAATGGTTTACCTGCTTGAGGAATGGTTTACCAACTTGAGGAATTGTTTACCAGCGTGAGGAATGGTTTACCTGCTTGAGGAATGGTTTACCTGCTTGAGGAATGGTTTACCTGCTTGAGGAATGGTTTACCTGCTTGAGGAATGGTTTACCTGCTTGAGGAATGGCGAACATACGTTTATCAGCCTAAAGAATCGCTTACCAGTTTAAACAAGTTCTGATTGATCTACCCGCTTCAAGAAGTGTTCTGATTGATCTACCCGCTTCAAGAAGCGTTCTGATTGATCTACCCGCTTCAAGAAGCGTTCTGATTGATCTACCCGCTTCAAGAAGCGTTCTGATTGATCTACCCGCTTCAAGAAGTGTTCTGATTGATCTACCCGCTTCAAGAAGTGTTCTGATTGATCTACCCGCTTGAAGAAGTGTTCTGATTGATGTACTCGCTTGAAGAAGTGTTCTGATTGATCTACCCGCTTCAAGAAGCGTTCTGATTGATCTACGAGCTTCACGAAGTGTTCTGATTGATCAACCCGCTTCAAGAAGCGTTCTGATTGATCTACCCGCTTCAAGAAGTGTTCTGATTGATCTACTCGCTTCAAGAAGTGTTCTGATTGATCTACTCGCTTGAAGAAGTGTTCTGATTGATCTACGAGCTTCACGAAGTGTTCTGATTGATCTACGAGCTTCACGATGTGTTCTGATTGATCTACGAGCTTCACGATGTGTTCTGATTGGTCAACACCTGGTGTGAACACACTTTGTCTCCTGCACAGACCTCACTAAACACATAAGGAACATATTTGTCTGTACTCTAGATAAAAAAAAATAATTGAAATATTACAACTCTCGGTCCATTTTCAATTATAAAAGAGAAAATTACTTTTTCTTTTAATACACAAAACAATTTTAGAATGTTTTTCAATGTTCATTGTTTTCTGCAAAAAGAAAAAAAAACGGGATAATTACATATACTTGTATTTTACATTAATTTGCTCAAGTTAATGTCGAGTTTCCGGAGATAATTGGAACTTGTAATAGGGTCCCTCCATTCCCACTCCGTATAAAATACAACGGTTTTGCCTAACCAAAAACGTACGAACCCAAGCAACCCACCTAACTTATCAGCCTAACTTTGGAGCCGGTCGGCCGAGCGGACAGCACACTGGACTCGTGATCCTGTGGTCCCGGATTCGATCCCAAGCGCCGGAGAGAAACATTGGGCAGAGTTTTTTTCACCCTATGCCCCTGTTACCTAGCAGTAAAATAGGTACCTGGGTGTTAGTCAGCTGTCACGGGCTACTTCCTGGGGGTGGAGGCCTGGTCGAGGACCGGGCCGCGGGGACACTAAAGCCCCGAAATCATCTCAAGATAACCTCAAGATAGATGGCTAGATGGACAATGTTCAACATAACAGGCCAATTACACTGGATTAATCTTTGTATGTAGATACGAGCTGCCTCGTATGGGCCAATAGGCCTTCTGCGGTTACCTATATTCTTATGTTTCACCCCACATGTATCCCCCTATATTTTCACCTTTATTGTCTTATCACCTGACCCAGTGCGGGTATAAAATCAACCAGAATTGTAAAATCTCTTCACTTGAGAATGAACCATGGAGGTTCGAAACGTTGTGCAAATTGTATAAATAAGTGTAATACATTCTATAGTAATTCACCTGTTTTCTTCACCCTGAAATTACGAAAATGAGTTTGGGAGAACTCCTATTTCAGTTAAGCCCTGATGCTAAGAATATATATATATATATATATATATATATATATATATATATATATATATATATATATATATATATATATATATATATGTATATATAAGTGAAAAAGTTCCGGGTCCCCATGACTGTTCTCCGGTCACATAAAGGATTCAGAACCCTCTGACGGCGACTTTTATGGAATCCAAAACTTCAAACGCGAATTCTCTCAAAATTCGATGCTCTGACGCGCGCGTATATTGGATCTAAAGCTTTTAAACCGGATACTCTTGGGATCGAACCCCCCTTAAAAGTTGGTTCTCGAGTTTTGCTGGCCAAAAACGTTCGTCTAACCTGGGATTAGAACCCTTAATATTGGCCAAACTTTCATGTTTATGGGATCAGGATCCATTGGATTCCATTCATCCATTGGATGATTTTTGCTTGGTATTTCTGCATGGAAAATGCAATCCATAAAATACGTCAGTATTACGGTGCTTTAATTTTTAAAAGTACGTCGAATTTGTGACGGATTGTTCTATTCCGTAAAAATGCGACGTATTGAGTGAGACGTATTGGGGTCGGAGAAACATTTGTGCCTATCCAGCCCGATCTCTCGATTCGCCAATCCGTACAGACAGCAACGGTGTTACATAATCAGAACGTTAAAAGTGCAACTGTTTTCCAATCTTGTCACGGCCGACGGATAGAACACGTCAATATTACGGTGCTGTTATATTAACTAATACGTCATATTTTTAACGGATTGGGCTAATGCGTTAAGGGATATTTAGCTAGTGTGTGTGTGTACTCACCTATTTGTGCTTGCAGGAGTTGAGCTTTGGCTCTTTGGTCCCGCCTCTCAACTGTCAATCAACTGGTGTACAGATTTCTGAGCCTACTGGGCTCTATCATATCTACATTTGAAACTGTGTATGGAGTCAGCCTCCACCACATCACTGCCTAATGCATTCCATTTGTTAACTACTCTGACACTGAAAAAGTTCCTTCTAACGTCTCTGTGGCTCATGTGGGTACTCAGTTTCCACCTGTGTCCCCTTGTTCGCGTCCCACCAGTGTTGAATAGTTTATCCTTGTTTACCCGGTCGATTCCCCTGAGGATTTTGTAGATTGTGATCAGGTCTCCCCTTACTCTTCTGTCTTCCAGTGCCGTAAGGTGCATTTCCCGCAGCCTTTCCTCGTAACTCATTCCTCTTAGTTCTGGGACTAGTCTAGTGGCATACCTTTGAACTTTTTCCAGCTTCGTCTTGTGCTTGACAAGGTACGGGCTCCATGCTAGGGCCTCATAATCCAGGATTGGCCTGACATGTGTGGTATACAAAGTTCTGAATGATTCCTTACACAAGTTTCTGAATGCCGTTCTTATGTTGACCAGCCTGGCATATGCCGCTGATGTTATCCTCTTGATATGGGCTGCAAGGGCTGTCTGGCGTGATGTCAACCCCAAGTCCTTTTCTCTCTCTGACTCTTGAAGAATTTCATCTCCCAGATGATACCTAGTGTCTGGCCTCCTGCTCCCTACGCCTATCTTCATTACATTACATTTGCTTGGGTTAAACTCAACCATTCGTTCGACCATTTCTTCAGCTTGTCTAGGTCTTCTTGAAGCCTCAAGCTGCCCTCCTCTGTCTTAATCCTTCTCATAATTTTTTCATCGTCAGCAAACATTGAGGGAAATGAATCTATACCCTCCGGGAGATCATTTACATATATCAAACAAGATAGTACCGAGTACAGAGCCCTGTGGGACTCCACTAGTGACTTCACGCCAATCTGAGGTCTGAGGTCACCTGTGTGTGTGTGTGTGTGTGTATTTACCTAGTTGTATTCACCTAGTTATGTTTTGCGGGGGTTGAGCTTTGTTCTTTCGGCCCGCCTCTCAACTGTCAATCAAATGTTTACTAACTACTTTTTTTTCCACACCACACACACACACACACACACACACACACACACACACACACAAACACACACACACACACACACACACACCTGGAAGCAGCCCGTGACAGCTGACTAACTCCCAGGTACCTATTTACTGCTAGGTAACAGGGGCATTCAGGATGAAAGAAACTTTGCCCATTTGTTTCTGCCTCGTGCGGGAATAGAACCCGCGCCACAGAATTACGAGTCCTGCGCGCTATCCACCAGGCTACCAGGCCCCTTTTGTGTGTGTGTGTGTGTGTGTGTGTGTGTGTGTGTGTGTGTGTGTGTGTGTGTGTGTGTGTACTTGATACGGTCCCCTGGGCAATCCGCGTATAAATTAAGATGAAGTTGACATAGCGGAATAGGCACCCTAGCTGGCCTCGTTTGTAGGCCCGTGTCCCCCCCTCCCCCCACACCCCCTCCCCAACCACCCCCTTCCCCCACACCCCCTCCCCCACACCCCCTCCCCAACCACCCCGTGCTCTGTATCGTTTCTGATCGTTAGTCGGAGTGAAAGGGGGAAGAGGGGCAAGGAGGATTGGCGAGGAGTGGATAGGTGGATTACTGGTGTTAGTAAAGAGAGAGGAGGAGGAGTGAGAGATAGGTGGGCCATGGGTAGTTAGAGGGGGGGGGTATGAAGGGGGGGGGGTAGTAATGTAGATGAAGGGGTGTTAGAGATAATAGGGCTGAGACGTGAAGGAAGCGGGGGGGGGATGGTCTTACAAGTTTGTACACATCGGTCTGGTTAGGTTAGGTTAGGTTAGGTTAGGTTAGGTTAGGTTAGGTTAGGTTAGCGAGATTGCCAATTGGGGATTTTCCTCTCCGATTGCCAATCTCCATTTTCTGACTGTGGTTTAAAATGTAAAGTTTTGACTGAGATTAAAGGCGCTACATCGAGGTATTTAAGATTTAAGAATTGTTAAATCAAACGGGGCTATTGCAGATGGCGCCTGGATCACAGCGGGATATCGCAGATAGCGACTGGAACACAGCAGGATATGAAAGATAGCGCATGGAACACAGCAAGATATCGAAGATGGCGCCTGTATCACAGCAAGATATCGAAGATGGCGCCTGTATCACAGAAAGATATCGAAGATGGCACCTGTATCACAGCAAGATATCGAAGATGGCGCCTGTACCACAGCAAGACATCGAAGATGGCGCTTGTACCACAGCAAGATATCGAAGTTGGCACCTGTATCACAGCAAGATATCGAAGATAGTACCTGTATCACAGCAAGATATCGAAGTTGGCGCCTGTATCACAGCAAGATATCGAAGTTGGCGCCTGTATCACAGCAAGATATCGAAGTTGGCGCCTGTATCACAGCAAGATATCGAAGTTGGCACCTGTATCACAGCAAGTTATCGAAGATAGCGCATGGAACACAGCAAGATATCGATGATGGCGTCTGAAACACAGGGGGATATCGGAGATAGCGACTGGAATACAGCAGGATATCGCAGATGGCGCCTGTATTACAGCAAGATATCGAAGATGGTGCCTGTATCACAACAAGATATCGAAGAAGGCGCCTGTATCACAAGGCGCCATTTAAAAAAAATGTTCAACAAATACAAAGTCGTCATGATTGAGGAAAGATACACAGGTTTCGTAAGTGGGAACAACCACTTGGACCATCAGGGATCGAACTCCGACACTGCAAGAAGCCAGTATGAGTATACAGCACTGGGAAGGGATATGAGGACAAGGAGCTGGGATACAAGGACAGAGTGAAGGTGCCCAACCACTTGGACTATCTGGGTTCGTACGCCGACCCTTGGAAGACGCGACGCCACAGGAGTCGAACACTTCATGTAAGCATCTTACTTTGCTCCAGATTGTTTTGTTACATAAGAAACAGTGCAGTTGACATGCGGTGAAGTACCGTCATACTCACAACCACCCCACCACAACTCCCACTACCACTATCTTGAGGTTATCTTGAGTTGATTTCGCGGCTTTTTTAGTGTCCCCGCGGCCCGGTCCTCGACCAGGCCACCACACCACCCCAGGAAGCCCCGTGTGACAGCTGACTAACTTCCAGGTACCTATTTACTGCTAGGTAACAGGGGCACAGGGTGAAAGAAACTCTGCCCATCGTTTCTCGCTGGCGCCCGGGATCGAACCCGGGACCAGAGGATCACAAGTGCTGTTCCGCTCGGCCCACCACAACAATCACCAACCACTACACACACTCCCACCACCATCACCACCATCACCACCACCATAATTACCACCTCCACACCCACCACAATCACCACCACCAACAATTATCTCTCCTGTACTAACGACATAAATATTAACTACTACATGTATCAGGAGATATCTTCGAAGATATCTATATTGAGTGTATCTTGATCATCTCTTTGTAAGCGAGCAGGTTATCTTATCCCGCCAGCGTGGGCTGCTGCGGCAAGGATGGTTGTGGCCTGAATACTGGGACTGGTGCTCGACCACCAGGTGGGTTCAGAATAGGATAGGTACCCTGCTGGCCTAGAAAATGTGGTCAATTTTTCTCTCCCTTCTCAGACAGTCTCTCTCTCTCTCTCTCTCTCTCTCTCTCTCTCTCTCTCTCTCTCTCTCTCTCTCTCTCTCTCTCTCTCTCTCTCTCTCTCTCGTGTCTGACACCATATCGTGCGCATTTTTCGACATGAAGATTTTATCTAATATAATTTCTGATGCCCCTTAAACGTGTCTATTGTCTTGTCCAACCGGTTTATTAAGAGTTAACTCGCTCCCGCACGCTTGCGCTTCCACGCACGCACGCACACACACACACACACACACACACACACACACACACACACACACACAACACACACACACACACACACACACACACGCACACAGAAGAGTGTGGGGGGTTAGACAGAAGAGTTAGGGAGGACATGATCCCCACATTCAAGATTCTGAAGAGAATTGATAGGGTAGATAAAGACAGGCTATTTAACACAAGGGGCACACGCACTAGAGGACACAGGTGGAAACTGAGTGCCCAAATGAGCCACAGAGATATTAGAAAGAACTTTTTAGTGTCAGAGTGGTTGACAAATGGAATGCATTAGGAAGTGATGTGGTGGAGGCTGACTCCATACACAGTTTCAAGTGTAGATATGATAGAGCCCATTAGGCTCAGGAAACTGTACACCTGTTGATTGACGGTTGAGAGGCGGGACCAAAGAGCCAGAGCTCAACCCCCGCAAACACAACTAGGTGAGTACAACAAGGTGAGTACACACAGCACAGGCACCCCCCCTGAGAGGGGGCCTTGCGGCTGAGTGGACAACGCTCGGGGGTCCTAGTCCTAAGACCCCGGGTTCGATTCCGAGCCGAGGCAGAAACAAATAGGCAGAGTTTCTTTCACCCTGATGCCCATGTTACTAGCAGTAAAACAGGTACCTGGAGTTAGACAGCTGCTACGGGCTGCTTCCTGGAGATGTGGTGTGTGTGTGTGTGTTGTGTGTGTGTGTGTGTGTGTGTGTGTGTGTGTGTGTGTGTGTGTGTGTGTGTGTGTGTTAGAAGTATATGTAGTAAGTATAATTGAGGAAAAATACATTGGTTAGAAAGGCAAAGAGCTAATACCTCGATTCTGCAGACACAAATAATAAATTCAAATAGTAAATACACACACACATACAGAGGGAGGTTGACTCCATACACAGTTTCAAATGTAGATATGATAGAGCTCAATAAGCTCAGGAACCTGTACTCCAGCTGATTGACAGTTTAGAAGCGGGAACCAAGAGCCGAAGCTCAACCCCTGCAAGCACAACTAGATGAGTATACACACATTAGACAACCAGCGGCTAGAAAAATGGTGTCCAAGAGCCTGACTTCGATCCTGCTGGCACAAATAGGTGAGTAGAATCACTAACGCGGAGCTGAAGGAATTGGTTACTTAAAGAAACCCGTTGAAGAAGAGAGAGATTACACACGCTGGGACTACAATAACATGAGGGACATTCTGCGGGAATTCCAGTGGGAGAGAGAAGACAGCAAATGGTCTTCATTGCTGGTAAATGTGCCGAGACAACGGGACTGTTCAGAACACTCAAGAAAAACGGATTAGAAAAGTAAAGTAAAGTAAACGCCCAGTTTAATAGACAATGCCAAGAAGCTAAAGGAAAGACAAAGAAAAATGGAATCGTAGAGAGAATTGGTAATAAAGAACAATAGAGAGGCCCTAAAGACAACCAGATATAAATAGATCTGTCAGGAGAGAAGCCCAGAGGAAGTTTGAGAGTGATACTGCTCTTCAAGCTAAAGATCAGCCCAAGGTGTTCTATAGCCATATAAGGATAATGTGAGTCCAAGTACTCAGTTTGAGGAAAGGAGAGGGAGCTCTCAGAATGATAATGAGGTATGTGAGGAACTCAACGAGCAAGTTAAGGTCTTTACATTACAACCGGCGTGGAGGCCAAGGGTTGCAAGATGAACGGCCGGAGGAAATACTGGATGGAATTATAGTCAATGTAGATGAGGTGAAAAAAATCCTGAAGGAACTGAGTGTGACAAAATCAGTGAGACGAGACCTAATCTCACCATTTCTGCTGAAAAACTGTCACCCATTGTCTAAAAATTTTCATAAAACACTGGAGACAGGAAATCTCTCAGATGTCTGGATAAAAGTTAACGTAGTCCCAGTATTCAAATAAGGTATAGAAAGGACACACTAAACTAGACTAGTGTCATTGACAAGTATTCCTTGTAAAGTGCTGGAGAAAGTAACTAGGTCGAGAATGGTAGAACATCTTGAGAAGACCGAGTTTGCGTCAAAAAATCAGCATGGATTTAAGAATGGAAAACTGTGCCTGACAAACATGACTGAGTTTTATGACAAGATTACTAAAATAAGACTGGAAAATGAAGGCTGTGTAAACTGTATTTTGCTAGACTGATAAAAAGCATTTGGCACTGCTGTTCCCCATAATAGACTGTTGTACAAGATGGAGAACCAGGCTGGGTTAACTGGGGAAAACACTGGACTTGGTAAGGGAGTACCTGAAGGACAGAAAACAAAGAGTCACAGTCAGAGAGGTGGTTTGAAGTTGGAGAAATGTAACAAGTGGGGTCCCACAAGGCTCTGTCCTGAGGCCGCAGTTGTTCCTAATTTATTTGAACGACCTGCCCGAGGGAGGGAGCTCAGACATGTCTATTTTACAGATAATACAAAAGTGATGAGGAGCGTGAAATAGATGAGGACTCCAGGAAGTTTCAGGAGGACCTTGTGAAACTGCAGGAAGTTTCAGGAGGACCTTGTGAAACTGCAGGAAGTTTCAGGAGGACCTTGTGAAACTGCAGGAAGTTTCAGGAGGACCTTGTGAAACTGCAGGAAGTTTCAGGAGGACCTTGTGAAACTGCAGGAGTGGTCAGACAAATGGTTGGTGGAATTCAATCCCAACAAGTGTAAGGCAATGAAGATGGTGAAGGGAGAGAGGAGACCAGACGGCAGGTACAACATATAAGGGGAAGGCAACCACAGGACTCGAAAAGAGAGATTTGAAAGTGAATATAGTTCCAACACTACACTGTTTATGTACCCTGGAGGGGGGCTGCCATAGTAACATCGGCAGCATATGGGACGCTGGCAAATATAAGAACATCATTTAGAAACCTCAGTCAGCACTCCTTCGTACTAATCTACACAGCAGTTGTTAGACTAACACTGGAATATGCAGCACCGGCATGGAATCCGCTCCTTGTGAATTATCCTGATTACCTGTTAATGATTTAGAGGATCACCGTCCCCGAGGCCCGGTTCTTGACCAGGCCTCCTGGCTGGTGGTCTGGTCAACCAGGCTGTTGGACGCGGCTGCTCGCAGCCTGACGTGTGAGTCACAGCCTATGGTGCTTTACAAGCTCTCTTTCGAACACTATACAGAGGTCAGCCAGTTATGCCCCTTTTCTGTAGAGGACGTGTTGAAGTGTTGGTCCCTTGATGTTAGAGTTCCCTCTCAGGGTACATGCCTGCGCTCTAGCATTTATTATTTTTAAGCTATCCTAATAATTTCGATGATTTGTTGAGGGGGATTCTAGCAGTAAAAGAGCTTTACACGCCCTCCAGGTCAGCAGTTTTTCCAGTGTTGAATGAGGCGGTGCAGTAGTGTTCCATGCTGGAGAACGCTCGTGTCTCAAGTATCATCACCCGTATGGCAGCTCTTGTTTGAAATTTTGTTTTATTCAACTCTTGTCATGTTTCTTGCACTCGTGACAGTTACTTTAATGTTTTCTTTGATCAAAGATCTTCCGATATGATTACTCCTAAATCTTTTACATTACTTTTTCTTTCACTAGTGTGGGTTTGACTGTTTTATATGTGGTTTTGTTTTTTTCCATAGCGCTGGAGCTGGAGCTTATCCTCATAAAATATCGTGTTATTTTCTGTGGCCCATTGAAAGATCTGATTAACATCACATTGAATGTTTGCTGTGTCCTTTATATTGTCTACTCTCATGAAAATCCGGGTGTCATCTGCAGAGGATGATACACTACTATAACTTGTATCCTTGTCTATGTCACATATGAGGATGAGAGAAAGTACTGGAGGTAGCACTGTACCCTGAGAGACTGAGCTTTTCACGGTGGATGATCCAGATTTTACTATGTTGACAATTACACTCTGGGTTCTGTTCTTTAGGAACTTAAGGATCCATNACCAAACGTTCGAATTAAAAATATCACCAACTATTTCCATTTAATATACTAATAATCTCTATTGAGATTTTCTTGTTTTTCGGTTCAGAAGTCTTCCTCCCAGTCGCTATAGAACTATTTGTATACATGGGGATTTTTGTAATTGTATTATTGATAACATAAAATTTTACATTTAAGATCTCGTAATCTGCGATCATGTGAGATAACATATTTAGCTCCTGGTATATCACAGCGCCTCTCTCACTATCTCCGCATCACAGCGCATCTCTCACTATCTCCTGGTGTATCACAGCGCCTCTCTCACTATCTCCGTATCACAGCGCCTCTCTCACTATCTCCGAACCACAGCGTCTCTCTCACTATCTCCGTACCACAGCGCCTCTCTCACTGTCTCCATCCACAGCGCCTCTCTCACTATCTCCGTACCACAGCGCCTCTCTCACTATCTCCGAACCACAGCGCCTCTCTCACTGTCTCCAATCCACAGCGCCTCTCTCACTATCTCCGTACCACAGCGCCTCTCTCACTAATCCCAGAACCATAGCACCTCTCTCACTATCTCCGTACCACAGCGCCTCTCTCACAATCTCGGAACCACAGCGCCTCTCTCACTATATCGTACCACAGCGCCTCTCTCACTATCTCCGAATCACAGCGCCTCTCTCACTATCTCCGTACCACAGCGCCTCTCTCACTGTCTCCAAACCACAGCGCCTCTCACTATCTCCGTACCACAGCGACTCTCTCACTATCTCCGTATCACAGCGCCTCTCTCACTGTCTCCAATCCACAGCGCCTCTCTCACTATCTCCGTACTTCAGCGCCTCTCTCACTATCTCCGAACCACAGCGCCTCTCTCACTGTCTCCAATCCACAGCGCCTCTCTCACTATCTCCGTACCACAGCGCCTCTCTCACTATCTCCGTACCACAGCGCCTCTCTCACTATCTCCGAACCACAGTGCCTGCAATCACAGCGTGTCTGAACCACAGCGTCTCCGAACCACAGCGTCTCCGAACCACAGCGCCTGCAATCACAGCGCCTCTCTCACTGTCTCCGTACCACAGTGCCTGCACTCACAGCGCCTCCGAACCACAGCGCCTCTTAAGACAGGTGGCGACAGGAGTACTCGTGCTATGCCGGCACATAATTTGCATAATAACAGAGGGAGGGAGCGGAGGCATCAATTAACCTGACACACCTGTGCCAATCACCTCTAACAGGTGGCCAGGTGACTGTGTGGGATGACTGACAGGTGGCCAGGTGACTGTGTGGGATGACTGACAGGTGGCCAGGTGACTGTGTGGGATGACTGACAGGTGGCCAGGTGACTGTGTGGGATGGCTGACAGGTGGCCAGGTGACTGTGTGGGATGACTGACAGGTACCCAGGTGACTGTGGGGATGGCTGACAGGTGGCCAGGTGACTGTGTGGGATGACTGACAAGTGCCCAGGTGACTGTGTGGGATGACTGACAGGTGGCCAGGTGACTGTGTGGGATGACTGACAGGTGGCCAGGTGACTGTGTGGGATGACTGACAGGTGGCCAGGTGACTGTGTGGGATGACTGACAGGTGGCCAGGTGACTGTGTGGGATGACTGACAGGTACCCAGGTGACTGTGTGGGATGACTGACAGGTGGCCAGGTGACTGTGTGGGATGACTGACAGGTGGCCAGGTGACTGTGTGGGATGACTGACATGTACCCAGGTGACTGTGGGGATGGCTGACAGGTACCCAGGTGACTATGTGGAGTGACTGACAGGTACCCAGGTGACTGTGTGGGATGACTGACAGGTACCCAGGTGACTGTGTGAAATGACTGACAGGTACCCAGGTGACTGTGTGGGATGACTGACAGGTGGCCAGGTGGCTGTGTGGGATGACTGACAGGTGGCCAGGTGACTGTGTGGGATGACTGACAGGTGGCCAGGTGACTGTGTGGGATGACTGACAGGTACCCAGGTGACTGTGTGGGATGACTGACAGGTGCCCAGGTGACTGTAGAATTACCAGGTGGCAAGGCGACTGTGTGGTGAGTGACAGGTGCCAGGGTACTCGGGTAACTGTGTGGTATTAGCCACAGTTTATGGGAACCACCACAAGACAGGTGGCTGCGAGTCATGAAGAGGGCGGGGCGCTGCCTTATATGAGATTAAGACGTCAATATTTGCTGGGATTGGCCCGTGCCTTGGGTAATACCCGCTGCGGTGTCGTGACGGGAGGTAGACAGACAGACAGACAGAGACGGACGCTAGCACAGTCTAATTCCCTGTCTGTTAAAGCCTGTCAAAGTCTGTGTGTGTGTCAGTTTGACACACACACACACACAAACTGAGTATTCAGACGAGGTGTCAAAAAATCGACTTGAGAATGGTCCAGGACGGACCGAAACGTCGTCGTCCCTTCACTTTCTAGTGTGTGGTCTGGTCAACAGATTGAGTATTCTCCCTTATAACCCCATTTATAATAAGAGAGACTGATATGTGCGTAAATAACCTCGGAGCAAAAGGTACAATACATTACAGCTGTGTCGTGTTAAATACACGAAACCACACGAATATGTAATTTCTCCTTCCTCGTACTACCTGTAATTGGACCACATCATTCACGAATGAAATGTATGTTTACATTTGTCATTGATCGTTCTCTGCCTCCCAGAGAAACACAGTCATTACCCACTAAAATCTTGGAGAAATTCTCTCCATTGGTTTACCAGCTTGAAGAAGGGTTTACTGCTTGAGGAATGGTTTACCTGCTTGAGGAATGGTTTACCAGCTTGAGGAGTGGTTTACCAGCTTGAATGGTTTACCTGCTTGAGGAATGGTTTACCTCCTTGAGGAATGGTTTACCAGCTTGAGGAGTGGTTTACCAGCTTGAGGAATGGTTTACCAGCTTGAGGAATGGTTTACCTGCTTGAGGAATGGTTTACCTGCTTGAGGAATGGTTTACCTGCTTGAGGAATGGTTTACCTGCTTGAGGAATGGTTTACCAGCTTGAGGAATGGTTTACCTGCTTGATGAATGGTTTACCTGCTTGAGGAATGGTTTACCTTCTTGAAGAATGGTTTACCAGCTTGAGGAATGGTTTACCAGCTTGAGGAATGGTTTACCTGCTTGAGGAGTGGTTTACCAGCTTGAGGAATGGTTTACCTTCTTAAAGAATGGTTTACCAGCTTGAGGAATGGTTTACCTGCTTGAGGAATGGTTTACCTGCTTGAGGAATGGTTTACCAGCTTGAGGAATGGTTTACCAGCTTGAGGAATGGTTTACCTGCTTGAGGAACTGTTTACCTGCTTGAGGAATGGTTTACCAGCTTGAAGAATGGTTTACCAGCTTGAAGAGTGGTTTACCTGCTTGACGAATGGTTTACCTGCTTGACGAATGGTTTACCTGCTTGAGGCATATTTTACCAGCTTGAAGAATGGTTTACCTGCTTCAGGAATGGTTTACCAGCTTGAGGAATGGTTTACCTGCTTGAGGAAAGGGTTACCAGCTTGAGGAATGGTTTACCTGTTTGAGGAATGGTTTACCTGCTTGAGGAATAGTTTACCAGCTTGATGAATGGTTTACCAGCTTAAGGAATGGTTTACCAGCTTGAAGAATGGTTTACCAGCTTGAGGAATGGTTTACCTCCTTGAGGATTAGTTTACCAGCTTGAGGAATGGTTTACCAGCTTGAGGAATGGTTTACCAGCTTGAAGAATGGTTTACCAGCTTGAGGAATGGTTTACCTCCTTGAGGATTGGTTTACCAGCTTGAGGAATGGTTTACCTGCTTGAGGAATGGTTTACCAGCTTGAGGAATTGTTTACCAGCGTGAGGAATGGTTTACCTGCTTGAGGAATGGTTTAGCTGCTTGAGGAATGGTTTAGCTGCTTGAGGAATGGTTTAGCTGCTTGAGGAATGGTTTAGCTGCTTGAGGAATGGTTTAGCTGCTTGAGGAATGGTTTAGCTGCTTGAGGAATGGTTTAGCTGCTTGAGGAATGGTTTAGCTGCTTGAGGAATGGCGAACATACGTTTATCAGCCTTAAGAATCGCTTACCAGTTTAAGCAAGGTCTGATTGATCTACCCGCTTCAAGAAGTGTTCTGATTGAGCTACCCGCTTCAAGAAGTGTTCTGATTGATCTACCCGCTTCAAGAAGTGTTCTGATTGATCTACCCGCTTGAAGAAGTGTTCTGATTGATCTACCCGCATGAAGAAGCGTTCTGATTGATCTACCCGCATGAAGAAGCGTTCTGATTGATCTATCCGCTTGAAGAAGTGTTCTGATTGATCTACCCGCTTCAAGAAGTGTTCTGATTGATCTACCCGCATGAAGAAGCGTTCTGATTGATCTATCCGCTTGAAGAAGTGTTCTGATTGATCTACCCGCTTCAAGAAGTGTTCTGATTGATCTACCCGCATGAAGAAGCGTTCTGATTGATCTATCCGCTTGAAGAAGTGTTCTGATTGATCGACCCGCTTGAAGAAGTGTTCTGATTGATCTATCCGCTTGAAGAAGTGTTCTGATTGATCGACCCGCTTGAAGAAGTGTTCTGATTGATCTACCCGCTTCAAGAAGTGTTCTGATTGATCTACCCGCTTGAAGAAGTGTTCTGATTGACCTACCCGCTTGAAGAAGTGTTCTGATTGATCTACCCGCTGCAAGAAGTGTTCTGATTGATCTACCCGCTTGAAGAAGTGTTCTGATTGATCTACCCGCTTGAAGAAGTGTTCTGATTGATCAACACCTGGTGTGAACACACTTTGTCTCCTGCACAGACCTCACTAAACACACAAGGAACATATTTGTCTGTACTCTAGATAAAAAAAATAATTGAAATATTACAACTCTCGGTCCATTTTCAATTATAAAAGAGAAAATTACTTTTTCTTTAATACACAAAACAATTTTAGAATGTTTTTCAATGTTCATTGTTTTCTGCAAAAAGAAAAAAAAACGGGATAATTACATATACTTGTATTTTACATTAATTTGCTCAAGTTAATGTCGAGTTTCCGGAGATAATTGGAACTTGTAATAGGGTCCCTCCATTCCCCACTCCGTATAAAATACAACGTTTTGCCAAACCAAAAACGTACGAACCCAAGCAACCCACCTAACTTATCAGCCTAACTGTGGAGCCGGTCGGCCGAGCGGACAGCACACTGGACTCGTGATCCTGTGGTCCCGGGTTCGATCCCGGGCGCCGGAGAGAAACATTGGGCAGAGTATTTTTTTCACCCTATGCCCTTGTTACCTAGCAGTAAAATAGGTACCTGGGTGTTAGTCGCTGTCACGGGCTGCTTCCTGGGGGTGAGGCCTGGTCGAGGACCGGGCCGCGGAGACACTAAAGCCCCGAAATCATCTCAAGATAACCTCAAGATAGATCATACGGATGGCTAGAAAACATCAATATTGCGGTGCTTTAATATTCATAATACGACACGTTTTAACGGATTGGTTGATCGCACTATAAAAGCAACATATTAGTGTACAGAACAGGCTGCAAGGCTGATGCTTTTGCATCTAAAATAAATCTATATAATATAAAACACAGCCAGGGAAGGTGGCTGTGGCTCAGCAATGCACACGCGTTGCTGAGCCACAGCAACGCGTGGCAGGGTGCTGCTAGTAATTTATATAGGTATGATTATTCCTCCACAGGGCTTTGAAATGCACCTGGTACCTATTGGAATAATATCAGATCAATTATATTTGTAACGTAGCAGTACCCTGCACGCGTTGCTGTGGCTCAGCAACGCGGTGTGCATGGCTGAGCCACAGCACACCTTCACTGTCCCCCCAGTCCCTCCCCACTTTTTCCTCTCTCACCTGTCCTCTCCCTCACACACCAGTCCCACTCCCCCGTCCCCTCATCCTCCCCCACCATCTCCCCACTCCACCATCCCCTCTTCCTTCCCACCCTGCCCCACTCACCTGTCCCTTTGTCTTCCCACCGATTCTCCTATTCCACCATCCCCTCGTCCCTACCATCCCAAACTCCCTCGTCCCCCTCGTCCTTCTCCACCATTACCCCCTCCTTGTCCCCATCATCGTCCAACCCACCATCTCTCACTTCCCTCCCCCGTCCTCCCCCACCCTTCCCAGTACTCCCCTCGTCCGGATGTCTCCCAAATGTCTGATGTTCCCATCCAGAAAATTAGAACATTAGGTCTGATTCCCTATCACTGAATATAAGGAAAACTGTTCAAAAATGAATTGAAAATATGAAAAAATAAACAAATAAACTATATTCACAAAATGAACGGTATGGTAAACAACACAGCTCAATTCCAACGCAAATTCACACAAAATAATTAAATCAAAATGAAAATAAATCAAGATGTATAAAAATTCAATTTTATCATTGCAATCAGAGACATTGAAATGGAATTGTAACATATTTATTATAGCATGTTTGTGTTGCTCTTACAAGCCACAGATGGCATTGTTTTTCAAGAAAAGCATAATTTTACATGTTACAGGTGTGGCTCTATACTATACATACTGTTCACTTACAAAGTCAACGGTATGGTGAACAGCACAACTCAATTCCAACACAATGTCACACCAAATAATTCAATAAAACAATAAATAAATCGAAATGTAGAAAATAAAATTTATTAATGCAATCGGAAACATTGAAATGGAACTCGTGACATATTTAGTATAGCATGCATGTTGCCATTATTTGCAACAGATGGCGCTGTTTTTCAAAAACGCATGTTTTTACCTGTCACAGGTGTGGCCATCTATATAGTAGGTATATATATAAAGACGCGCCTATTCGAATGCAATGTTGTGTCAAAATTTCAAAGCGAAGAGTGAAGAGCTTTCGGAGATGTGCTGTGCGTGCTTTAAGAGAGTGTGCTGAGATGTGCTGTAAGAGCGTGTGCTGCTCTTACGTCCAACAGATTGGCGCTGTTTTTCAAAAAACATGTTTTTTCCTGTCACAGGTGAGGCATGAATATAGTAGATATATAAAAAGACGCGCCTATTCGAATGCAATGTAGCATCAAAATTTTAAAGAAATCGGTAAAGAGGTTTCGAAGATTTCAATCACATGAAAAACACAGTTTTCAGAAAAAGCATGTTTTTTAACCGTCACAGACGTGACATCTATAGTAGTATTTAATAACCAAGCCGGATGCCGAATGGAACGTTGTGTGAAAATTTCAAAGCAATCGGTAAAGAAACTTCGGAGATTAGCGATTATGCACAAACGAACATCTCCATTTTTATATAAACTTGTATCGATAAAAAAAGGATATTTGTTTAAAGTTGGAAGTCAGATGCTTAAGGCTAGGTCTCATTAAACACTGCAGGGTGCCTGGTGAGGGCTGTTATAGGCGGGAATTGATCGATCTCTTTGTCCCTCTTTAAGTGAGGGGGGGAGA